>SSNR01000521.1:215682-280900 GCA_006937965.1 Callopanchax toddi
AAAGATCCTGTGTGATGCCCGCTGATCTGGGGACACTGGGCCCCCAGATCAGCGGGCCCAGTGTCCATGGGCCCGCTGATCTGGTTTTATGGACCGGTCAGATCAAAGTATGAGTTTTAAAGAGTCTGGACCAACGCTAGTCCACCAGGAAACGCTCGGGTTCACCAGAGCCAGTCTGGTTGACGCAGAGCCGCAGCGATCGCCTGTCCCCCCGCCTCCTCCTCCTCCAAGCCGAACCAACTCCGAACCACACACTAGTTCGGTCCATTTCAGGAGGCCCTGCAGGTCCCGAGCTTGTCGCGGGCTGCAGTATCTTCTCATGGGCACCGCACGTCTGCTCAGATACGCGCGGCGCACACTACACCTGGTCCAGGTGCGCGTCTCCTTAGGCGCTCTGTGTGATTGCCGGGCAGAGAGCGCGAACAGAGGACAGTCAGACAGTTACCCAATCAGGATTTTCCTTCAGCCCGAGCACAGATAATAACGTGTTTCACTCGGATGATGCTCTTATTCGGAAAATATGCATTATCCGTACCGATACTCGTCTGAAACGGATATCCGGCTCATCCCTAGAAACAGCACAAAGTTTATTTAGAAACACGTCAAAGAACACAGAACACATTTCTTCTTACGAAGCATTTAGAGTCCAAAAAGCACAGAAACACGTCAAAGAAGCTCTCCAGACCTGCAGTTACCCAAACTGGGCCTTCGCTAAATCAAGAAAGAAATCTGTAAAAGACTCCACAGCAGCTAATAAAAAAGTCAAGGACAACAAGCGCAAAAGCACCGTCATCCCATACGTAGCAGGAGTCTCAGAGAAACTGAGAAGAATTTTCTCCAAACACAGCCTCTCCTTCTTCCGCTTATCCGGGTCCGGGTCGCGGGGGCAGCATTCCAAGTCGGGCAGCCCAGGCCATCTTCTCCCCGGCCAAGTCCACCAGCTCCTCAGCTGGGACGCCCAGGCGTTCCCAGGCCAAACTGAAGATGTATTTCCTCCAGCTTGTCCTGGGTCGACCCGGGGGCCTCCTGCCGCCAGGACATGCCCAGAACACCTCCCGAGGGAGGCGTCCAGGAGGCATCCTTACCAGATGCCCAAACCACCTCAACTGGCTCCTTTCGATATGGAGGAGCAGCGGTTCTACTCCGAGTCTCTCCCGGATGTCCGAGCTTCTTACCCTATCCCTAAGGCTGAGCCCGGCCACCCTGCGGAGGAAACTCATTTCAGCCGCTTGTATCCGCGATCTCGTTCTTTCGGTCATTACCCAAAGCTCATGACCAGGTGAGGATTGGGACGTAGACCGACCGGTAAATCGAGAGCCTTGCTTTCTGGCTCAGCTCCCTCTTCACCACAACTGATCGGTTCAGCGTCCGCATCACTGAAGACGCTGCCCCAATCTGCCTGTCGATCTCCCGCTCCCTCCTTCCCTCACTCGTGAACAAGACCCCGAGATACTTGAACTCCTCCACTTGAGGCAGGACCTCTCTCCCGACCCGGAGTTGGCAAGCCACCTTTTTCCGGTCAAGAACCATGGCCTCAGACTTGGAGGTGCTGATCCTCATCCCAGCCGCTTCATACTCGGCTGCGAACCTCCCCAGCAAGAGCTGAAGGTCAGAGCCTGATGAAGCTAGGAGGACCACATCATCCGCAAAAAGCAGAGACGCGATTCTCCTGTCACCAAACTCGACACCCTCCACACCACGGCTGCGCCTAGAAATCCTGTCCATAAAGGTTATGAACAGGACCGGTGACAAAGGGCAGCCCTGGCGGAGTCCAACCCTCACTGGAAACAGGTCCGACTTACTGCCGGCTATGCGGACCAGACTCACACTCCTCTGGTACAGGGACTGAATGGCCCTTAACAAAAGACCATCAACCTCATACCCCTGGAGTGTCCCCCACAGGGTGCCCCTGGGGACACGGTCATAAGCCTTCTCCAAATCCACAAAACACATGTGGATTGGTTGGGCAAACTCCCATGACCCCTCCATCACCCTAGCGAGGGTAAAGAGCGGGTCCACAGTTCCAGGACCAGGACGAAAACCACATTGCTCCTCTTCTATCTGAGATTCAACCATCGACCGGACCCTCCTCTCCAGTACCCTGGAGTAGACCTTTCCAGGGAGGCTGAGGAGTGTGATCCCCCTATAGTTGGAACACACCCTCTGGTCCCCCTTCCAAACACAGCATCCCAGTAAACTTCAAACCCAACAACACCCTCAGACAGAAACTGGTTCATCCTAAGGACAAGACTCCCAAACAGAAGATCAGTGGTGTTGTTTATGCAGTCCAGTGCAGTGAGGACTGTGCAGACCTTTACATTGGAGAAACAAAACAACAACTACACAAACGCATGTCTCAACACAGGAGAGCCACATCATCAGGCCAGGACTCAGCAGTCCACCTCCACCTTAAAGACAAGGGACACACCTTTGAAAACGACAACGTTCACATTTTGGACAGAGAAGACCGATGGTTTGAGAGAGGAGTTAAAGAAGCCATCTATGTCAAATGTGAAAAACCAACTTTAAACAGAGGAGGAGGACACAGATTTCATCTTTCCAGCACCTACCAGTCTGCTCTGAACTTAATTCCCAGACAATTCACGCCTCTAATCAAAACACCTCACCAGGACTCCAGTTGAATACAGTGGAGACAACACCTCCTCAAGGGGGTAGGAGGAGGTGTGTCACAGACAGAGGAAGATAAGCACAGTTTATAAGTTTCTCTCTCCTTGACTACAGACAGAATTGACAAAGCTACTCGGATGAGCAGTGAAACGTCTTCAAAGAACCAAATAAGGCCAGTTGCCTTTATTTCAAACCTTTTTTGGATTATCATGACCTGGATGACTGAGAACCTTCACCAGCAACACCCACAGAGTTTTTAACACTTTTCAGGGTTTATATAGCTCCACTCTCTTAAATTGATAATTATTTATTAAATAAATGTATTTTTGAAAGAACGAGATCGTGGATACAAGCGGCTGAAATGAGTTTCCTCTGCAGGGTGTCTGGGCTTTCCCTTAGAGATAGGGAGAGGAGCATCAGGGAGGGGCTCGGAGTAGATCTGCTGCTCCTGCACATTGAGAGGAGCCAGTTGAGGTGGCTCGGGCATCTGGTTAGGATGCTTCCTGGACGACTCCCTGGTGAGGTGTTCTGGGCACATCCAACTGGGAGGAGACCTAAAGGAAGACCCAGGACAAGCTGGAGGGACTATGTTTCTAGGCTGACCTGGGACCTATATTTTTAATTGCAGTTTTGATATTATGAATGATATGGCATTTATTAGAAACTCTACAAGCTTTGAATGTCAAACAGCAGTTGAACAGTTTCTGTGGAAAGCTCTTTTGTAAAAAAAAAAAATCATAATAATAATAATAAAAAGGCTGCATTGGTAGTTCAGGTAGAAGTGGCCCAAAAATAATTTAGATCATAAATAAGCCATATTTAAAGTTGCTTTTTAATAGTCTACATAGCTTGTTTTTTTCTGTTCTCTTTTACGTCACTGAAGTGATGACGTAATCCTGCACAACTCAGCAAGCTGATGGCTTCCTCTACATATATGGGTCACTTCAGGGCTGTGTACTGTGAGTGTGATGGTGGTCGTATTTAAATTATAATGTGAAAAGCCACACAAAAAAATGATTTTAGGAGAAAAAAAATTCAGCATCAACCTGAGGGAATGGGAAACGGGTAACAGAGGGAATGACTGCACCAATAGTCAACACAGGAAACACACCTAGAAACAAGATCAAGAACAAAAAACAAAGTCATTAATGGGGTTTCTTAATTTTTCTCTTGCAAACACTTCTAAGACCCAGTTTTATTTAGTCTTTTTGGAGTTTTTGTTCAAATCTGGTGAGGACAGAAGTGTTTTAACTGGTTTTAATAAAGATCTGAAACATTCAACATCTTGAATAACGAGAATCAGAACAAAAACGTGATCATCTTTGAGTTACAATACTAAAAAGAAGGGGGGGAAATAAGAGCATAACCTGATTATGTAAAAGAATAATGATGATGGAAGGATAAAAGCAAGACGGTTTGGTGAAAAAAAGACTGGAGGTTTATGAGTCAGAAATTATAAAACTGATAAGAAAAAAGGACAATTAAACATTTGAATGCCTAAAAAAACCTAGGAAACCATTTCCTCTTAATATTGTAAATAAGAGACAAAGCCTGATCGGTTTTACTGATAAGGAACGAGACATATTATTCATTGAGCTGTAAAGAAGAATATTGGCATATTCTCTGGTTCTGAGCCACCTTTATGGATAAAATAAAGGTAAAGATCATGGCAGAGAATCTTCCAAATTCTGCTCCCACCAAGCTAAACCGGTATGAGGTGGAAAGGGAGCGGAGATAGTAAACAGGCGAGAATGCACTAGTGACGATAATGATGAAAGCTGCATGATGAGCGTGCAGAATGGTGGGAAGGAGACTGGTAGTGTGAGGAGGATTGAGGAGGAGGGTTATGATGATGATGGCACGGGACGATGAGATGGCATTAAGTAAAAAATGATTTGCAAGATGAAGGGGGAAAGAAAGAGGGGGATAAGGACCTCTTTCCATAATGATCAAGATTGAGATTTTTTAAACGTGGAGGAGAGGAAATAAGGTACTCAAATAGAGGGGACTAGGGAGAAGGAGAATACTGGAAGGAGGAGAGGAGGAGAATGTGTGAATACACAAAATGTGATATTGACAGAGAGATTTTCCCGTTAATTGCATATTCCCTGTGATTGCACTGTGATGTGTTGTGCTGAATGAGAATAGCCTCTAAGTTTTCCTTTTCAGAAACTGAACAGTGGGTGTGTACAAAAAGAGAAAATACGCACTGATGGAAAAAAAAGATGGGAACATATATCTGCACCTATTTTAATGGCAACCTGTTGCAACATTTCACCGGTCTAAAACTGGATGAGAAAAGAACAGCTATCATTTAGATATCTTTAAAATGTCTGGGCAGGCTAAATGTTGTCAATCTACTTGATGTGAAAGTAATAATCAATACTTACTTAATTACTTTTGTAGTCTCTTTACTATAAAAGCAATGGTTTGCAGATCATTAGGATACTTATGTGGCCATCATGAATGTCGGAGCAAAATGTCATGGGGATCCTCGATCGATGGAAGCAAAGCCTTAAACTGCATCCTCTAATTATTCCCACCACTCACTGGACCGCCCCCAAATTACTCGTTTATCACATTTCTTTCATTTTAATGAGAATAAAGAAGACCCCAGTTCTGTGCCTTCACTCTTTAGTCAAAATGTTCATGCAAGTGTTCAAACCACCAGCCTAAAAGCTTTTTCACTTCATTTCTGTTTATTTGTAAAGTGCCAATTTACAACAAAAGGTCTTTATTGGTGTTCAAATGAATCCAATTTAGTCCAATTGAATAGAGTTTATTTTAATCAAATAAAAAACATTCAATAAATGCTTTTAAGTTCAGTTTATAAGTAATTATGACTGCAGGAAAGCCAATAAGATGCATTCAATTTTCTGATTTGATTCATCCTGATAGAGAATTAGAAAAAGACCTTTGGCAAAACCAAAACCAGGAAGGGCAGTGGACAGAAAGTAGATGCAAATGATTTAAAAAAAACACACCAGCTATAGCATGTCTGCTGTGGAAAAGGGAAAAGTACAAAGGTAATGAGAGCAATAATAGTATAATTATGGAGTAAAGACCAGAGAGCGAGGAGAGGTAATCGGTACATCATGGGACATCCCCCAGCAGCCTGAGCCTATCACAGTAAAACTAAAGAGATGTGCAGGATCAATCACCTAACCTGGCCTCTACTATAAGCTTTATTAAAAAGGACGGTTTTAAACCGAGAGGGTGTCAGACTCCAAAAGCCAAACTGGCAGGTGGTTCGACTATAGAGAGCAGCCTGAAAGCTGAAACCTTAAACTCTCAGCAGGTAAAACAAGTAAACCTGCAGTCTGAGAGCAAATGTTGAGATGATATGGAACGAACATGGAATGATGGATTCTGGATGTTAATATGGTAATCAGAGAATCTATAATTGAGGTATGATCTCTTGTGTTTTTTCTCATCGCTGCTATTTTAGAGATTTGTTTAGATTATTTTTATCAAAAGGAATTATAGTAGTTTGTTCTAAAAGTAACAATGGTTGGATTTTTCTCTTCCTTTGTTCTTTTTTATGCTAACAAAGCAAATCCATCAGGGGGGTAACAATATTCCTTAGGTGTTCCATGTGGTATGTGACAACAGGAAGTTGCTCCTTTGGGTCCTGTGAATCATGTTTTCAGCTCTACTGTTGACTTTTATTTCATTACAGTCTACAGAGTTTGGAGCTTAAATTCAAATCTTGTGCTCTTAGTTCCTCTAGTCGTTCCTAAGCTGTTTTGTAGGTGTGCTGTGTTTCAGATGACAGCACACGTTAAGGTTTTAATGTTGTGTCTGACCAGTATGGATCTATAACTGCCCTGATTTTATTTTAAACCTTTGCAAAAGAAAAAAAAACATGATAACATATCATGAGGCAACCATTGCAGCCATAGTGTGTGAAATTTTGACACACTTATCAGAAGAATCATCTTTATCTTTCACCACTCATAACAAACTAAAGTCAAAGCATGAAAAGATTAAGATTTTCTTGTTCGTAATAAAGCTTCCTTCACTCATGATACCAAACTCACTCTTGTGAAAATGAGAACACTCCCAATTCTAGACTATGGTGACATAATATGGTGCCATGCTCTAAAATCTGAGCATTCTTCATCACTCAGCAATCTGTTTTGTCACTAATGCACCCTTTCACACTCACCACTGTGATCAACTGGTGGGCCGGCCCTCCCTTCATAACCAGAGACTCCATCACCGGCTTATTTTTGTCAAGAAGACAATTAATGACAAAACACCACTCTGTCCTCTCTTCTTCACCTTGTTCATCATCCCCAGCACCTGTAATATATTTGGTCCTACTTTGCAGCAACATGTGGCTGAAACTATTTAAAATACCCTTAAACTTTTTAAATTTAAACATCACCAGATTATAACTGATGCTGCTCTTGTTGATCACACTCATTTATATACATTCATACACACATCGACTCTCCTTTACGATGTACATGCATGCATGTGTATATGTGCAGACACTTTCCTCCCCTCTCCCCCTTTAATGATAGCTGATTCAGATCTTCTAGTATCTAGATCTTCATGTATGCTCATATGTATTTATGTATTTTGTCTTCCGAGGCCTCTTGGTCTGGCTTTGCTTGTAAATGAGAACATGTGACCTGTTAAAATGAAAAAAAAAAGTGTAATAGTAAAGCAGTGGTCACTTTTCACAAACCAATGTGGGGCAAAAAATGTGCACATTAAATAAAATGTAACGATACAAGGAAAATTATTATGCACATTATTTCTATTACTGTCGCACAACCCACTGTATACATTTTTCCCCCACAATTTTTCACCTATTGTCCAGGATCAAGTCACAAAGGTGAGAGGCCCAGGAGGGAGTGGATATATTATCCGTCTAGTGAGTTTTAGATCTGCCCCCAGTCTCATATCCATGGGACGTGGCCAGAAAATCTCAAGAGGAAAGAGACCCGCTGTGCATCCTAGTCTAGACTTCTGTCTATGTGAATGAGCATGAAAGAGGCTCTTGTATCCTAGAGCTCATTCTTTTAGTCACGATTCAAATCCAACTCCCATTTGTGAGGGTGGGATGCAGACAGACCAAGAAATCTGACACACTGACAGTCATGGCTTGAAGATGCCAACAGAACATCATCTGCAAAAAACAGAGTTGAGACCCTCAGGTTCTCAACGGCTACAGATCAATGCATTTATTATAAAACTAGTATATTAAATATTTAAGAAGTTCTTGTTTCCATGTAGCCCAGTACCAAATAATCCACAGACTGGATCTGTGGCCCAGTGGTTGGAGACTCCAGTTCTAGAGTATCTGACAGCGATCACTATAATATTTAGTAAAAATGTATTATCAGGTAACAACAGGAGCTTTGGGTCTTCTTGTGATTTAACAGAGTTTTTAATGTTTCATTTTTGTGGATTTGGTGGTGTTTCACATTTTAAGTGATGCGGTTTTTACGTTCAGTATTTAAAAGGAATTTAAATTATTTTGCATAAATGAAGGGAACATTTGTTTGACCTACAGTATAAAGACGACCTTAAGCCCAAAAACTTAATCTAAAACTAAACGTTAGCTTAAGATTGTCTATAGCGACAGTCAAGTGTGGTAGATATTCTTATCCAGGTCCAAAGAGGCCTACTGTGTTTATTATATCACTTCTAAGTTGAGCGTCTGAGAACAAAGAGCAGATAGAAAGAAGTAAACAGCAACAACAGTCATACGATATCTAAAATACAGGAAATAAATCATGCTGGGAGTGCAAAAGTAAACAGTGTGAGCACAGAATGCAGGTGATACCACATGATTACTGTCTCCTTTGTTCAGGTCTGAAAGGATCCTGGCACAGGAGGAGAAATCATAAAAGTCATCAGTGCTAACACACCAGGAGACGAGATAAACATTCAGCTGTTGTAGTGAGTCAAGCCACCGGTATAAGGTTAAAGCCAATGGAGAGGTGGGCATGTAGCAGTGGGGGTTTCTACAGGTTATTATTGTTCAGTAGAAATTCTGGACTGTATATTTTAATTGGAAGAAGGGTCTTGACATATACCAGGCTATTTCCTGCATAGTAAGTACCATCCGCAGCTAAAACTCGTAAAAAAACAAAAACAAATCAATAGAAAAAGCACTGTTGTATACTTTCACAACAAGCTTCTGGACTCTGACACTAAATCCATTTTAAACATATCAGATGAATACTAACAAAATAATAAGCTGAAATACCACAAGGAATCATCTGAGAAACTTGACAAAATATAGAAAGATATTTGAAGTAGCATGAACACATGGAGTGAGGCATGACAGAAAACAAATGTAGCAATAGAAGCGTAATTTTGTTTTCCTGTATTGCAGCACAGAAATCATCTTTGCACCTGGATCATGAGTTATGGACAAACAACAGGAAGCATGTTTTAGTGCATGTTTTATACGAGAGGAAGCAGACACAGGTGTTTCATGGTGAATTCAGATGATTGTTCAGGTAATCAGATTACCTGTGAATCATCTGCTTTGTGAAAATGCCCATCTGTCTCCCTAAGGATCCATTTTTCTCTAAGCAACCAGACGTGTGAATTACAGTTTATGAATACAGGTTTGTTTCTTTAACCACGTTCATGCTGAACCATTAATTTAGACCTTAAAGCCTGCCGGAGGATTTTGATTTAATTTATTATGATGATTATCGTCTCTCTGCAGTAAAGAAATGTTAACATCTGCAGCTTTAACAAATCTGTGCATTTAAAAGCAAAAAGAGAGAAGGTAGCATGTTGTTATCTTCCCATTGAAGGCAGGACATTAAGCTCAGAGTTAAAAATGTTTGCCCTTGCAGTTTAAGTGTATGAAACCCAATCAAACCGTACGTGACCCAGCAGTAACAGCCAATTGAAATTATTTGACCCTTATTAAATAGTATTTGAACAAAGTCTATCTGAGCATGCTGCCTGTTTTAGTCGATCAGCCTGATGGTCCATGTAACCCCGTCCCACCCCGGTGCACACACACCCCCTTACTTTCTCTCTAGTATGCCTGCATGGACACAGACACACAGCTCACAACGTTAACACATGTATACACATCCATGCCCCTGCCCTTTACGCTTGTATACACACTTCATCACATGACAGCCACACACACACTTCTGCACACACTTTCTCAGAGATCAATTCCAATTCCTCAGTTAGCGAACAGATCAACAGACACTTTTTCATCTTCTCTGGCCCTCTCACTCTTTTTCTATACTCTCTGCACTTCTCCCTATTGATCTCCGTCACTCCCTTCTTGTCATGGTTTCCATCTCTCCATCTGTCTATTCCAGTTTCTTCATCTTTCAACATTTCTCTTTTTGCCTGCCTGTCCAGCTCCCAGTCATGCATCATCTCATCCCTTATCTCCATGTTGAGGTCTCTCTCAGTCTTCTATTATCACCTGGGATCCTCCTTTTTCACCTGTCTGTGTTTCCGCTCACTGCAACACCTGTGCACTCCAAACGCGCGCACCGACACGTGCACGCACACCTCATTAAATGAAGGTAATTTCTGCTCTGTGAACAGTTACTGACCCTCTGCAGAGGTTGCACATATCAATTTGTATTGAACAAAGTTCTGTCTTTGATCCATCTAGCAAACCTGCAGCATATGAAGAGGGATTTCTGCATCTATTACATGTAGGATTATTCTTCATGACTGAAGGAAAAACCCCTTAGTGCATTTCTTTTATTATTTTTGGTCATATGTTTTGCATATTGTACACTTCCAAATAGAAGCATGCATTGATGTTTTTGGTTTGTTTTATGGTGTATTTTAGTTGCTCATGTCACAGTGATTCAACTTTTCTGAGGATTTCATAGAGTGTGTTCAAAAGAGAATCTAATATGCACAGAAAGCAAACACCGACTCCCAGAGCCACGATGGATTTTTAGCTTAGATTTATTTGAACATGTCAAAAAATAACACACTACCTTCAATAGTCTTACCATAAAAACTCAAAGACAAATTAACATATTGAATCCTTTCTCAATGCGTTTATGTCAGGGGACTGTGTGTTTCCTTGATGAGTTCTATTTTTACTTTACGCGTTCCCTTTTTAGGTAGAATTTTAAGGTAACATGAAAACTGAAAGTCATAGAAAAGTAAAGAAAATGTGTTTTATTTCTGTGTGTTTTACCATTTCTGAGATTTTAATCTATTTCAATTTTTTAATGTTCATCCATCGTCCATCCATTTATCCATCCACCCACCTCTTATCTATGTTCAGGCCAAGCGAGTAACAGATGCAGGAGGGCAGACATCCCTCTCAGTATTCAGCTAATCCTGGTGGATCCAAAGATGTCCCAAGGCTAGAAAGGATAAACAGTATAATCCCTCAAGCAAGTTCTGTGTCTGACCCATGGTCTCCTCCCAGTGAGGAATCTCAAAAACCACCTCCAAAGGAAGATGACCATGAGGCATCCCAATTAGATGACTGTATCATCTCAGCTGAACTTTTAAGGTGGAGGAGCAGCAGTTCTAGGCTGAGCTTCCCTTGGATGATGGACCACTTTATCTCTAAGGCTGAGCCCAGCCACTCTACAAAGGAAGCTCATTTCACCCAGTACATATTCCTCAATCTTTAAATCATGATCTAAATCTCATGAACATAGGTACAAGTTAGAATGTAACTGTACCAGTAAATGGAGAGCTCCATCTCATCTCCTGTGTAGCACTATCAAATATGCTATAACCTCTGAACTTTGACCCTGTTGACCATCACAAATAATAATCCATCTTTTTCCCAATAACTTGGATAATAATGACTTTTTGTTATGTTTTAACCTGAATCAACATTCTTCCAAGGGTTTGGTCGTGTCGGAAGACCTCCACTGGACTCCTTTAGTTATAATAACTCAAGGACTCTTCAGTGTCTCCTTCTAAAGGACACTACTTTAATTAAACTGTTCAGAAATGTCTTTAATATGATTAATGCATTTTCTTCCACAGTATTTTTGAATGTTTGATCCAGCTTCAGTATTATTTCATATTTTACTTTGCTAAAAGGTTAAATCCATATTACTCATATTTACTTATTCAATAAGATAAATTACAGTCTTTAAAGGTCTGAGCCACGTGACTTGTTAAACTCGTCCCTGATTCGTCCACGTTGATCTCAGACTTCCTCTTAGCTGTCAGACCCCGGAAGTTCCGGCAGTTCTGGTCTCGACATTAACCAGACAAGACTTCAGCTGTCATACCTCTACACAGCTGACCTCCTCCTGGGGAATCACACGGCCGA
Source organism: Callopanchax toddi (assembly GCA_006937965.1). Lineage (NCBI taxonomy): Eukaryota > Metazoa > Chordata > Actinopteri > Cyprinodontiformes > Nothobranchiidae > Callopanchax > Callopanchax toddi. The sequence goes on from SSNR01000521.1 coordinate 227,579, forward strand.
TCTCACCTCTGGCTCCTGAAGAGGAAACACGCTGTTTTCCCTTCATCTCAGCATGAGCCTCACACTCCTGCTATCATGGATCATGAACTGAATCCTCTTGCTACCTATGGATCCAAGGACCATTCCGGTCTGCCCGTTCGGCGAACAACCTCCCCATGCGGACGTCTCTTCTCGGCAGGGGTCGGCTTCCACCTCGACGAGGCGAGTCAGCACCGGCTGGATTCCCGGGACCGCTCCGGTACAAGTAAAAACCCATCATCTGATATGAGGCCTACTTTGATAAAAGCTAACAACCTTAGCTCATTCAAACTAGTAACTGATCCATCAGTATCTCCTCCTCTCCAAACTAAACCAAATTAAGATAAAATGCCCCTAGCCTTAAACATTACAGGCTCAGATCGTTAAAACTTATTTTAAAGATTCAACTAGAACACTTTAACATCATGTTGACTAAAGCTTAAACACTTATTACTTCCTGCTTATATGTACTGTTTGTCCGTGTCAGCTGCATGGTGGCGCAGCTGGTTAGCACTGTTGCCTCGCAGCAAGGAGGTCGTGGGTTCGCGTCCCGGCTCTGCGGCCTCTCTGCGTGGAGTTTGCATGTTCTCCCCATGCATGCGTGGGTTTCCTCCGGGTACTCCGGTTTCCTCCCACAGTCCAAAGACATGACTGTCAGGCTAATTGGGCTGGTAAATTGTCCTTAGGTGTGAGTGGGTGTGTGGTTGTTTGTCTCGTTCGTCTCTGTGTGGCCCTGCGATGGACTGGCGACCCGTCCAGGGTGTCCCCCGCCTCTCGCCCCTTGACCGCTGGAGATAGGCACCAGCTGCCCCGCGACCCTCTGTGGAGGAATAAGCGGCTACAGAAAATGGATGGATGGATGGGTTTGTCCGTGTCTTTTGTAATAAAATTCCATAAAGATTTTATTCAACGACTCCTACTTCCATTCATCAACAAAAAGGTACGCAAGTTAACTCACTGCTAATAAGAAGAACCTAGTTATTTCCTGTCGAATTAATCTCAGCTATAAGAAAAGGTATCAGGTGCAGAGAAAGCCTCATAAATCCTTAAATAGACTGAATATTTCACAGAAGGTGTGTACATAAACTCAAACTGTTTATTCCACTAAACCTGCTTCACCAAGTCGGACTGGAACAATGCCTTCATTACTGTAAAAGAAAGTCCCAATCCCTTAGTCTATCTTTCACTCCATATTACCATTACTTGCATTAGAACAAGACCCCAAACGCCTTTGCTCTAGACAAAGAATCACTTCCATCCCGGATGAAGCATTCTACTTTTTTACTAGTTGAGAACCATAGCTTCAGATTTGAAAGAGCTGACTCTAATCCCGGCCACTTCACTCTTGCCTGTGAACCATCCCAGTACATGTTGAAGGTTATGGCTTGGAAGACGCCAAAAGAACCAAACCATTGGCAAAAAGCAGAGATGAGACCCTGAGGTTCCCAAACCAGACACCCTCTTCTCCATCATTTGAGATTTTGTCCACGGACATCAAAAATAGGACCAGAGACATTCAGCAGTCCTGATGGAATTTAACGTGACTAATAAAAAAGGTTTCATTTGATTTTTATCCATTAATATTATCTCCTGAAGTCTGAACAGAAATACAGTTTTCAAAGTACAGAACTTTAAAACGTATTTGTGTGTTTACACAGCAGCACAAAGCAGTTTGTGACCATGTGAGGTCAAAGGTCATGTGAGAACCCAAGTTTGTCGTTTTCACAAGGTCCACAGCGTCTCCCCCAATGATAAGAGGTGTAAACCCTCCTTTACATACAGCAAGGTCAAAAACAAATCCTTGTCTGCACTAATTTAGCATCATGCACAAACAACAAAGAAGCTACATAATGTGAAAAGCATGGAGTGGTAAAATCACCTCATGGTAAAAAAAAACACAAAAAATGTAAGAGTCTTTTGTTTTTCTGAGGCCGAGTAAATAAAAGTCATCAAATAAATTAAACTCAACACATTTGAAACAATGGATTCAATCTGCCTGACAGGTTGTTATTGTTTAATCAGCACCATGCAGACACCTCCACAAAAAATATTAGGCTCAATTATTTAACAAAGAGATGATTGCTTTAATGTTCCCCACCAGCAGCTGAACAGCAAGACAAGGAAATCTGGGTTACAACAGAGTTAAGACCAGCGATTTAGCAAATTGAAAAATAAAATCTGCTAAAGGTCAGTTCAGTCAGAGTGATAATTATTAGACTTAGATAACTAAACCTTTTAACCTCCTTCAGAGCCATCCACACAGCCGTGTTCCTAATCATGTTTTTGTTCTTTAGAAAGCAAATTACACTCTTACATGAGATGGGTAGTCAGTGGTGTAATGATGCACCAAGAAACACAAAGTAGCAAAGATAAGAGCTCTATGCCTCCGTGATAAGGAAAAGAGCAGCTCCACAAAGCGTCTGATATTAAGGCGGTAATGGTAATTAGATTAATCACCGACATGGAGTGTGTGATGCTGGTGAGCGAGCTCGATATGTGGCATTCTCTAGAAAACACAATCAGGTTTACACAGGTCTAAAAACATCTGTACAACAACAAAAAGTGGATTAAGACGAAAAAATTGAAGAAAACCTGACTTTTCACAAATCATTATGAAGGGCTGTCACAAATCTTTCAATTATTATTATTAATACACTCTAACAAGAGCTTGAATTTTCAAGGATTTAATGGTCGTTTGCCTGAAATATGACAGCTTTTAATTTCCTTTAATCAAAGCTATCCATCAAAGAAATTTAGCCTCAGATACATGTGCTGAAAATGACACATGCACCGCACCTAAAACACACAATGTTTGTGCTAAAATAATGATCAAACACACAAACTGTTTTTGCTGAATCATTTACCACCTTCATTTTGTACCTTCATCACATCAACGTTAAGACATGCTGTATCTAGTTCTGACGGCGGAGCAAAATGTTTTTCCCTACGACTTTGGTTTACATTGGAGAATCTTCAGGGACACGCTCCAAATGAAGGGTGTGATCCGCCTTAAATAAGAAACCCATAAATGTTAGTATTTAAGACAAACGGTGTGTGCTTCATTGCTTGATCCAATACTCAAACGATTCAACAGCATGGTATACATTTTCATTGATATGCTGATGATACTCTGTTATACATATAGCCAGAGGCTATTTCTGAATTCAAACATGACCAAGGTTGTGGGTTTTGGACCTGAGCCTCTTAGGAATAAACCGTGAGGTCAATCACTCACTCTGGATTGAATTGACTTGGCCTCCAGTACTAATGACAGGAACATTGGTGTTATTATGTCCTGTAACTCTCACCTAAAACATGTACTGCTTTCTTCCACCTGCGTAATGCTGATAGAATTAGAAACATCCTGACCCAAAATGATGCAGGAAAGCTAGTCCATGCATTCATTACTTTTAGACTTGATTACTGCAATTCTCCACTATCAGGAGGTTCAAAACATTCTCTTGGCAATCAGTCGGCCTGAATTTGGACCAGAAATGAATTGGATTGGAGTGCTGTGTGTGATGAAGGCTTGAAAGCATTTTTTTTTCTAATAAGGCAGTTTTCAACAATTGATGTACAATTACCTTTTAGAAATGATCAATCAAATTTTGCAGGGGATTGTTTAAAACTGCTAATCATTTAAACTAGAAGCAAAGAGGACTCTTAAAATCTAAGATCAGGGATGAGAGTAAGGAATAATATAAGAAAAAATAAGTAAAAACTGTCAGGCGTGACATGGTGAATGTAGAGACACGGTGATCTGAAGTGGTGAATATAGTGCAATACAAGTATGTTTCTACAATACTAAAGAACCGATCTCATAAACTTGGAGGTGGAGGCTGGCAGTCACGACCAGGGTTTATCTAACTAACTGATAGATATGTGGTGAAAATGTTTAAAAGCTTGTGTTTTTAGTGAGAATATTTTTAGTGCTGTGGTGATTAGTGCTGTGTCTTAACATGTTGGAGGGTGAGTAGCCAGCTGCAGTCAAGTCCTCTTTAGAAATGCAGAAGAAGAAAAAAGCTGCATTGGGCTACAGGCAACAGCAGGTGCAGGAGGGAGAGGGGGCGAATTTGCATTTTCATGTATTTTCACATACAACATCCAAGGCATTTTACAGCATGAAGGCTCAATATAAACAGGACTCACCCCTTATCCTGTAAGATTGAAATGTTTTAGGCTAAAAACATAGACATCCAGCCATTTTCTTCTGCTCTTTCAACTTCAGGTCATGGATGTCCAGGAACATAGACCAGACATCCCTCTCCTCATCACTCCCAGGCAGCTTTTCCTGAGGGGTTCCAAGGCATTCCCAGGCCAGAGAAATTTAAAAAATAATCAGGAGGCATCCTAATCAGATACCTGAACCACCTCAACTGATGCCTTTCAGTGCAGAGGACTCACCTGAGCTCTAACGCTGAACTTGGTCACTTTATGAAGAAATCTCAGCTGCTTGTATCCTGGACGTGTTCTTTTAGTCATGATCAATATCTCATCATGACCATAGGTGAGGGTTAGAAAACAAGATCCTTGTCTTTTGGCCCTGTGATGGACCAGTAACCTGTCCACTGGCTGCTAGAGAGACGCACCAGCTACCCATGAGCCTTACAGGAAGAAGAGGTTGGGAAGACGAATGAATGACAGGAAACGGGATCAGAGACAGGTGGCAGCACTGGTGAAGTCCAATGCACCCACATGGTGAAAAGGCTCAACGTAATGCAAAAAATACAGACACAGCTCTTACTTTTGTTGTATTGTAACTGGATAGCTCTTAAAAGTGACCCCCTCCCCCCTTACCAGTAAAGGTTAGTATTTATCAAGTTGAAGTCATTTCTTTTTACATTTAGTCCAGCAATTATTATTATTATGGTTATGACTAATAATTATGCATGTTTTTTAACAGGCACCAATAAGATATTGTCTTTTATTGTTCAGAACAAGATGACTATGTGACTATGTATGTCTGACTTACTTTAAGCATTAGTGAAACTCCATCTAAAAGTTCGTGTCTAAACCTTTTACTGCGCCTTTGTCTTTCACTCTTCCTTCTTCTCTGCTCCACAACCCTGTCTGTGTACATATTAATTCAAATTAAAATATTACCTATAATCTAAGACAATGAAAACACATCCCTTAAATATTTACTGACTCTTGATTGCATTCTGCTGGTTTGCAGCCTAAATGAATCTCAAACAATATTAAAAGTAAATTGAACTCTCCTTTAATCCCTCGCTTTCTCCTTCTCTCCTGCACACCTCATCTTTTTTCTCTATCTCCATTCATTATTAGTTTAAGCATAATATGTTTAGCACCTGATTAAGTTATTATATTACTGCATAGGATGTGTCATAATGGAAACAATTCACTAAAGTACATTAAACAATTATGAAATCTGACCCTGGTTTCATATTCCAGGTTAAGTGTGTGATATATTACATGAAAGGTTCATTAATATTTACATATTTAGAATAAGAAATTTAATGAAAAGACATCATGACATTTAAATAGTAGTTTTCTGGTTTAGAGACAGCTTTTTTTTTTTTAAAGGAGAAATCAGCCAGGTACATGAACAAAACTGGGCATCAGATGATCAACTGGTCTATTGTGGTGAAGAAGAAGCTAAGCTAGAAAGCTTTATCAATCAATCTTCTAACTCTCACATATGATCATGAGCTTTGGGTAATGAAAGACTGAGATCGTGAATACAAGCATGAGTTTACTCAGCAGAAGGGTGATCGGCTGAGCCTTGGAGATAGGAAGAGGAGCTCGGACGCTCAGGAGGGACTTGTTGTTGAACAGCTGCTCCTCCACGTCAAGAGGAGCCATTTGATGTGGTTCAGGGGATGGGTCAGGCTCCTGGACGACTCACGAGGGAGAGGTTTTGGGCGTGATCTGCCTGCAGGAGGCCCCCAGACACAACCCAGGATACCCTGGAGAAATCATATCTATAACCTGGCCTGGGAACGCCTTAGAGGGGGGGGGGGCACCAGAGGACCTGGTGGAGGTGGCTGGAGCTTTTTTAGCTTCCCATGGCACTGCTGCGCTTATGACCTGGACCCAGATAAGTGGATGATGAGATGATGTCTTGTAATGCCGTGCAACGACTATATATTTAAATAAAATGCAGCATAAAGAAAGTTTAGAAAATTGTTGAAATACAGAGAGGAAGAATCAAAGGGGAAGTTTCATTGGCACACTAAGCAGGAATCCTCTAATTATGGTGAACACTACAAGAATCAAATCGTCCTTTTCACATATAGCTTCCTCATTGTCAGTGCTATGATGCCAACTTAAAGCTGTGACAGACTAAAAGGAAAGAGTCTGATAATAGTAATTTATGTAAATGTTTCATCAACAATATTAAAGACAGTTTGGGGTTTTTTGCTCAAATCACCCAAACATCCTCTTTGAAGCTGATCAAAAATTATGTTTACATTCAGACATTATTAATAAAATTCCACAGCAGCATTCTTGTTTAAAAAGGAGGGAGATATACAGACGTATCACCTCGTCTTCTGCCCCTTGTGAGTTAAACAGAAGGCTGCAGAAAGAGTCGGGGAGAATAAGTCAGTAAGAAGAAGGGAAGGCTAAGGACGGGAGCAGAGTGAGAAACAGAGAGGAAGAGACGAGAGAGAGGTAGCAGGTAAATTGACTTTGAGGAGGTTAAACTCTGAGTCTATCCCCAGAAGGGACTGATTATGATAAGAAGAAGAAAGGGGGAAGAGGAGACCCATATTTCATTAAGAAATGGGTGGCAGAAGGAGCTGGGGATGGGAGGGTGATTTATTCTTTTGTTTCTTTTTTTTAATGTGCGTTGCTAGACAAGCTAATTAGGTTAGCAGCTAATTAGCTTGTTTTGATTCACCAAGTCACCTTGACCCAAGCTTTGACCTAACAGCTACTCAGTGAATAGACACATCCTGTTGGGCATACAAATATAAACACAAAGGCATGCACCAGCAAAGGAATGCAAAGACACAAGCATGTGCATTCACACGTATGAACAGAAAGTAGCCAACAAACAAAACAAAAGATACAAAACTCTCCTGCAAAGCAACACCTCGCCCAATCTATTTGCATGTTTTTGTTGCACACACACACACATTCTCTTAGAGTTTTTCCAGGTATTGCATGCATTACTTCAATGACAGACTAATAACTCCCTAAGTGTAATCTGATCATGCCTGATTGTATCTAAAATCAGATTACCGTAATTGTGTGACACACAGATTAAATTACACTGTGAAACACAGTTAGGAAACAGGGCTCAATTATTTTCTCTCACATTCAGAAGAAACATGGTGCTAGTCAGAGAGAGGGACCCAAAAAGGAAAGTAGTCAGAAAACCTGTCCATTGATACTTACAGTTTAAAGATTTTGGCTAAACTGTTTTAGGATTTTCAAATTTTGTCATGAGTTTAAGTCCATAGTTTTCACTCCACAAAATTTCCTTTCCCTTCTTGTAGTTAAATACAAGTTTTATGTGCAAGTTTTGATCTGGAGAGAAGCTGATGCAACTAAACCGTTTTCTTTAAAAACAGCTTTAGTTCTAGAGATAACCTTCCAAAAACATTAACACGTTTCATGTATGTTTTATGTTTATTCATAAATACTTTAGGAAAGTGGATACTGAAGCTCCTTCCCGTTTCCCCAAAGCCATTTCCTCGAAGCTTGTGGTGCACTGCTTTTAAGACGTAAGACGAGATGGATCAGTGCACCAGGATGCCCCAATAAGTTTTTATTTCTTCAAGATCCCACTCAGTTTCTTAAAGCATCACAGGTGAGTCACACACCTCTGGCCTCAGAAACACCAGACAGAAGCGCCCTGTGTGATCTCCACAGCTGACTGCACTTCGCACTCTTTGCAACACTTTCCCAAAAATAAAACTGCACAGAGAACCTTGAACAAACTTTCCCTGGAGCCACTTTTAGTCTCTCGGTCATCGTTATCATCATCTTTTATTGTTCATCGTTCTCTCATCACATCATTCTTGAAGACAGTGTGTAGCAAAAAAACAAAAACTACTCATAACAAACTGATGGATATTTTTTTCTTAGTACCTAAAACTTAATACCAGTACTAACTGTAATAATGATTTGAGTAAAGCTCACAAAACACCAAAGTATCTAATAATCTGTCATTTAGCATCAATAAACTCCAAATAAGTGCAAATATTTTAAAATTGCCTCCCTTAGTTTAGACCAAAAGGAGTAAACACTGTAGAGTTTTATCTAATAACACTTTGCTTCCACATACAGTCAATAACAAAAAACTTTACTTTTCATTTAAATTTGTGTTTTTTATAATGACAGTGTTCACATCCTTCCCAAGCCAGAGAGTTTGTGTGATTTGTAGTTGCAGATGTTTGGGTGAAAACTAGGAATGTCTCAAACATAATTATTTGTCTCCAACATCACTCTGACTCATTTAAGATGAAGTATCTGCTGGGACAGTCTCAATCTGATGCATATGTACAGTATTAGGGCTGGACGATACGACCTCAAATCAATATCACGATTTATTGAGGAGTGAACCTCGATAACGATTAATGGATGATAACCTGTACGCTCAAAAACAAAAGTTGTCCACTAGATGGAGCTGTAGCAGCATAATTGTTTCACAGACTAAAATTTCCTGCAAAGTATAGGAGTATAGGAGGAGGAGTCACGTGACTAGCATGTGACGCGGACTAGTTGAGTCGTGTCACAGCTTCTTAAAGGGACACGGACATTCGGAACCTACTCGCTTCTTTTCATTTTTTAAAATATCGAACATACGATTATGGGCAAAATGACATCGATTAAAGTTATAAAATTCGATATTCGATTATTTTCGATTTATCGCCCAGCCCTAATATGTATATTAATTAGCTTTCTTTTATCATTGTTTTGTTAAACAGACTTGCAGGCTATTTACAACCAGTAAATTAAAAGGTACTAAAATCAATGCAATGCAAGTTTCTGCAGAGGATCACAGTGTAGGGAGACAGTTTGTCTCTGCAAATCAAAAGGTTTGTCTCAGCATTCCTGCAAACAGATGTTTAAATAAATGTTGTTTTGAACAACAGCAGGTGTTCATGAATGCTCTCTTAAATGGTCTCCAGTCAGTTTGTTTAACACTGGTGGGAATGAGAGTTACTCATTACCAGAATTCATTGATACAAGTCGGTAGTATTAAAAGAGTCAACGATGTTTATCAATGACGTTTTTTATGAAAACAGCGACTGTGAAGGCAGCTCTATACGTGGTGTTCTGATCCAGATTTGCTACATAACTGGTGATTTAAAAAAACACTCACCTCGAAGATAAGAAACAATTATTTCATGCTGTTCCTCTTAAATTTACCGAGGCTGTGTATTTTGTCTTAAAACGTGCATAACAAAGTGAAACTAACTTGGATTTTTTTAAACATGGTGCTTACAAAATTTACAAGAGTTTGCCTCCAGCTCTTGATAAAAGTATAATATTGGATGAAAGAGTCGGTGCCATATTATGGCGCAAATAAAAGTCGCGTGTTGCTGACTCCTCTGAATCTGATGAATGAAAAGGACCTTTGAGATCAGATGTGGTGAATACACAAAAATATTCAGTGTTCACGGTTTCAGGTATGCACTGCTGCGTCTATCAGAACAGTTCCACCTGTTGGTCCACTGGAAGCTGTGAAAAAACAACAAAGGAGAGCAAAGCAAGAATAAAGGCCACCATTGCCCCGAGTGATACTCTGCAATATATATTGTTTTTGATCCTCAAGGTCATCCGGTAGTGATCCAGAACGACCCTTGACAGTCCTCCGTTTAAAGGGTCCGTAACTTCCTGGCTCAGGGGCTTTGAAACCACACTAAGTTTTCCAGGTGTCGTTAATTAGACTGTGTGTGGAAAGACTCACCCAGAAGTACTGCCTACGATCTCGAATCCCCGTCCCCTCTTCCTCTGGCCTCTGTCTGCCTTCCTGTAGCCGTGGAGAAGGCTCCAGAGCGACTCCAGCCGATCTGATTAACGACAGCTCTTTCCAACGATCTTTGCAACTTGTAATCAGTCTGGGTAATGTTTGGGGTCTCGGACAGTGACACCCACAGGACGGTGCTCTCACTTCTTCTATTTATTAAGGTAACCGTTAAAAGCTTTCTCTCATATAATAGCGACCTCTGATAGTTACTTGTCTATGATGATATTGTTAGACGCATTGCTCGGCCTCAAAGCAATTACTATGATTTAAATATATATCTTAGCGCGTTGGTTTAACGCCCTAACCGAGTGGTCAATGTTACATGTTGAACTCTAGTAGATCTTAAGGCGCAGGCTTAGGCCTTGAGTCAAACTTAATGCAAATGTAAACCTTAGAAGAGTCTTAACCCGTTTTTGTTAAACCAGAGTAAAACTTTAAACGAGTCTTCGCACAGTTGTTTAGACTGGATGTAAACCTCTTAGATAAATCTTAAAACACTTTGCTTAAACTAAGATAAAGCTTTGTGAGTCTTATTACAATTGTTTAATCCTAAAATAAATCTCTATAAGATAAGATAAATTAAGATAAGATGTGTTAAGATAAATCTTAACACATTTCGTTCAAACCGAATGTAATCTTAAGATAAAGCTCAAAACCTTCTGCTCAACCCAAAGTGAACTTTATAAGCCTTAATACATTTGTTTAATCCGACGATGAATCTCTAGATTAATCTTAACACGTTTCGTTTAAACTAAATGTAATCTTTTAGATAAATCTTAAAACATTTACTTTAACCAGAGTAAAATTTTTAAATTAGTCTTAAAACATTTGCTTCAGTTTCCTCTGATCCCAAGGCAGACTGAGGCTTCGGTCAAACTTCCTAATCGACAATGACCGCGCCCTTCCTTAACCAGCAGACCTACTGTTGAACAACAGACTTAACCAGCCGATTTCATGTAACTGTTCCCTTAACCAGCTAAGTAACCGTTGAATCATCAACTTAACTAGTAGGTTACAAACATCAGTCTTCTTAACCAGCTAAGTAACTGTTGAATCACCAACTTAACTAGTAGGTTACAAACATCAGTCTTCTTAACCAGTCAACTTATTACAGAGTAACCAGCTAGACCAACACATCTAAATCTTTCTAACTAATTACTCCTTCTAAACCATCAGCAGCATCAGTGAAGTGCTGTTTGTCATTTAATCTCAGACCCCCAAATATTTTACAGATTAGAAGATTCAACACTTATTAACTGATGTCCACGACTTCCTTTTTGTCTTTCAATGCTTTATTAAAGATAGAAAATTTTAGCAAGGGCTTTTAGCTCAGCAATTATGCACACAACCACAGCTCAATCAAGATTTAAATCAACCACAGAACAGCCAGGCCAAACGTGTAGATAACTGACCCTACCTTTACCCGTGAGCGGCCTAGGATCACCTCTGGGTGGAGGCAAAGGGTGTGACTGAGCTCCTCTCTTTGAAAAAAAGTAACTTTTAATCCAAATTAATCCGCAGGTAAAAAAGGAGAGGAAAAAGAAAAAATCAAAAGTAATCCTTTTTGATTGTGATCGGAGAATTGGTGCAGCCCCAATGGATCCTTTCGGGGCCTTATGGCACGCCTGTAAAGTTTCCACAGCAAGGAACCTTCCTGCAGCTGGAGTCTTGGGGACTCGACTGGATCCGATGGGTCTCGCCTTGGGACAAGCTGGTTCGTCACCTTCTCTGGTCTGCTTGTCCTGTCCTCACTGGCGTCGACCACACCCTGCGAAGTTCCCCAGTCCAGCTCGATTCACCGATCTTAACAGGACGAGAGCAGCCGGCAACGAACCCAGTTCCTTGATCAAACTGATATTTTAATTCCTTCAGTGGCTGCACCCTCCGCCTTCAACATGTCGCAAGGCCAACTGTCAGGTGTTGTAACCGGAACTTCGGCCGCTCACCGGGCGTAGACCGATCAGCCCTAACGACTAACACAATATCATTGCTACATCACCACACGTCTGGCCTTTACCACTTTAAATCCTGCTAGTTTCATTAATCACATAACATAAACATTTTTCCATTAACATTTCATGACAGGTTTTCCTCTTTTCATATCTTATGCTCGTTGGTTTCACTACATCCTTCATCTTCCTTACACACACATCAATTTCCACTCAAATCATTATTTAAATCATTCCTGTGTATCAGATCTTATTCATCATCTTGGATCTTCCCTACTTCCTCTTTTCCTCTAGCAGGTACTCAGCACTTCCTCTTCTGCGGTTAAGCGCTCTCCTATCGCTCAGAGCAGAACTTCCCTTTCTTCTCACACAGAAAATGCTTCACTACAGCACTTCCACTTTCCCTCCCTAAGAGAAGAAAAGCCTGTCTCCTTAAACATTTTCAACTAAATCATATTATAAATCAATGCTTGATTACATTTTTAACACACATTTTTTTTTTTTTTTGTCGATCAAAACCCACTTCCCATCATTACCCCTGATTATTTGACAATAAAAATCAACATATATTTGATTTAAAAACACAGACTTGCATTGTACTCAGTAAATGTCTGTTATAGCAGGGCAGAAAGACAGGATTCTCCAGGACAGGGCAGCCAGACTTTGGAAATTCACGACAATATAGTGTCTTAAAAAGAGAGATAAAAGTACTCCACATCAACACCAAAGTATGTTCTGAGTACAGGAAGTCAAGTGTGATGTTGTTTACTGAGACCTTGGTTCCATCGGGGTATTCCTGACTCCCTCTTTAAGGCTGACGGTTTCTCTCTTGTGCAGGTGAACTGAACTGCAGAAGAAGAGCTGAGGGGGTGGATATGTCTTTGAGTGACAGCTGGTGCAGAGACTGGAACAAAAAGAACACAGTAAATACATCTGATGTGCATTTGCTGTGCTTTTCCTGTTAAGGTCTACGAATTTTATGTTTATTGTGTTATGGCTTATTAGTCTGATCAGGATCTATGAGGCTTTGTTTTTGTTACCTGGGTCAGTTACACCTGTTGAGAGGAGCGGTCACGTATCCTGATTTAGACCTTTGGCAAATTTTTGAATACTACATCACTGTCTCTAACCAACACAGGGATGTTGAAAAACCCAAACCATCCTCTGATTAAAGCACATCAGTGTTCTTTGAATCTCCACATGTAATTTTAGAGACGGACATGTAAAAGTGCAGCTTTAGTCTTCAGAGTTTGTTAAAAAGAATTGTGAGCTTCAGAACTTTCTCAAACCACAAGTAAACATCTTCCTGTAATAAAAACCCCTTGTCCGCTCATGTAGGAATTAAATCAAAACTTCCACAAAAACCCGCCTCATGGAACAGACTTGTGCTTATTTAAAAAACATGTAAACATCCACTTCAAAACGCCGGCCAAGAAATGTGGATTTGCGTTCGCTCCAGTGAAGTACAAGATAGAACATGAGCGTAGCATATGGTACGATGCCTCTGTTCTTGTATCGGTGCCTAATGAAAAACACACCATCTTGCTAGTCGTAAGCCAGTAGCTTGTAAACTGTGATTCAACTTTCAGCCTGAATGAACCGAAAAGGCCTTTCCATCTGATTTCACTTTTTCATTCTGTCACTCTTTTAGCCTCCCGTTCCTTCTTGCCCTTCTGTCTTAATTTGTTTTGCAACCCCATCTTCTTCTCACTCTCTTTGACTCTCAAGCATTTTCCCACTAACCCCAGTCCATCCTTTTCTCCATCGCTTGCTTTCAATTAGTCCTCTCGTTCATTTCTTATCAACTGGCCTTGATTCCTCCTACTCTCCCTTTATCCTTTCAACCCAAGGTTCCCTTTTTAATTTTCCCCCCATTTGATTTTCGGTGTTTGCTCACACAGCTCCAGTCTCTCATCCCTCTCCCTTTGCTTCATTATCTTTCTCTTCTTCTCATCTGTCAGTCTATCTTCCTCCCCTCCTCTGTGTCCACCCACCTGTCCGGGTTTTCTGTGTGCACATCATTTCACTGTCATCCAGCCATCCATTCCTTCAGTCCATTCTTTGTTAATTCTCTGCTGGGGAAGTTTGGTTTTCTAAAATAAAGCAAACCCTGAGAGGAATTTAGAAACAGTTTAAGAGGACGTTTCTTTCCCCTCTCTCTCTCTCTCTCTCTCTCTCTCTCTCTCTCCAGCTGTGGCTCAATATCGATCGCTGTCACCTCATTGAAACAAAGCTGATGGAGCTTTTTGAAGTTAAAAGGGTTTCTGCTTGATGTTTCTCTGTCTGAAGCAATAAATATTACTGTAGATACAAAGTGGTTATTGTGACTGAGTGACAGACTAGGTAATTGTCTTTTTCCACCTTCCTGGACCCAACTGTAGGGGTTGGCAATATAACCTCCAAATGATATCACAAGATCGCAAAGAAATTTATGTAAATTATATTTATAACAATTTAGAAAAACAATCAAAAGCTTAAACCACCCATCGGTGATTGCATCTTGCAGGTAGCAGCATTTATTAATGCAAACAACTCAAGAAGTATCTTCCATCTCTTATTTTTATGGGCTACAGTGCATGAGGAATCTATTTGCAAACAAGGCCCTGCAACTGCAGCCTTATAGAGACATTGCTAGGTCATAGTGAGAATAAAGTATTCTAGGGTTTTGTTCCTGGAATTCTTTGTTAAAAATATTACTTCCTAAGAGTTGCTGAAGTTCTTTAAACTTGCAACTCGTCAGGAGTCAGCAGGACACTACGAAATACCTGAAAGGCAAGAAAAAACAAATCATACTCATTTCAGGCTGTCTCTTTAAGTTTGACTAGATTTCTTTTTGTTTTCTCTTAGATTTTAAGTATTTGCTTTTTTTCTTCCAATTTCTGAAACATAACACTTTATTTAAAAAGCATCTTAAAAACAAAAGCCAAGGTGGATCAAATAACTGCACAATGTACAACATACAAATACTTAAAAGACAGCGAAATGAGTAAAAACATAATCACACAGCAGTAAAACTTAAGTATAAAACAGCTGGTAGCATCTCAAATGAAGCCAGGGATTAAAAATGTGTTTTCAAACCAGATTTTAAAAACCACCAGTGATGGAGCCTGTCTGACATACAGAGGCATGGAGCTGCTCTATCTCCTCTAGATCTACAGTGAGTTTTTGGAATTGTTAAATCATCTACTAATCACAGTGGACCTGATGGATGCAGAGAAAGATAAAACGGAGCACAACTGTTAAGGGGTTTTAAAACAAAAGAATTTTTAAATGGATTATAAAACATACTGGAAGCTAAAACCAGAATGACGTGCTCTCGCCTGTCAGTGCCAGCACAAACTGTGCTGCTGCATTTTGGATCAGCTGTAGGCGATCGATGGAGGTCTGACTGATCCCAAGCAGAAGTGAGTTGCAACAATCCAACCGAGAAGTGATAAAAGCATGAAGAACTGTTTCAAGGTTGCATTTTGACAGAATGGATGCAAGTTTTGAAAATCGTCTTAAATGAAAGAAGCTAGATTTCATCACCGCATCGACAAGTTTAAGGCTAGGATTCATTTTAACACCTAATTTAGAGATAATAGTTTTTTCATAAGGAGCTAGTGAGGGGAGATCAATACTTGTGGGTGAAACAACATGACTTCAGTCTTATTCTCATTAGAGCTGAGGAAACTTAGTGCCATTCAGTGTCTGATGTCAAGACATTGTAGGAGAAGCTGGACGGAGCGCCCATCAATGCGTCTTAGAGGGACATAGATCTGACAGTCATCTGTATAAAAGTTAAATGGAATATTGTGTTTTTGGAGTCAAAAGGAGACAATACAGGGATAAAAAATATTTAAAAAAAACAAGGAGGACAAAGAACAGAGCCTTGATCCATTTGCAATGTCTGTCCATTTTCTTTCCTAAATTCATAAATGTTATTTATAATTCTAAATAAAAGCAGCAACACAATCATTTAGTCAAACTATGAGTACTGTCTGTAGGCATCAAAACCTCAGAATACAGTATGTGATGGCTTCAGTGATTTTCATAAACCTCTTTGTCTTGCTACCATTCAAAGTGCACCTCACACAAAGTGATGCCTTGATGAGTCATTGTTTACCTTTTGGATACACATAACAAAACAGTTACTTTTTCTTTGTGTGCCTTAAATGTTTAATTATACTCTGTAGCATTAGTTTGGTTGGGTTTAAATGGCAAAACAAGGGTTTTTTTCTACTTTGCACATTTTAATGAAATGTTGAAGTTTGCAGGTCTTTGTCTTCCTGTAGCCAGACCACTTTCATATTACTGACATAGCTTCCACATCCTTACCCGCTGCTCTAAGGCTCACTGTTTATGTGCACGCTAGGGAGCATAAATGCACTGTGCATCATTAACATTATAAGATGACACTTTTTCATTACGTAAAAAGCTTTGCCTGTGTTATTGCTGATGGCCTCTAGGCCGACTCTACAATGTAGAAGAGGAGGTGGAGCATAAAAGAAAAGGTGGATAAATATTCCAGCTTTTGAAAATGGTGTTTCAATTCTTTCAAATCAGTTACATTCACAGAAATGAAAAAAATATTTTAAAGTATAAACTACTTGCACCATTGATAATAACCTACAAACATCTAATACTGTGGATTTTTAAAGCTTTATAAAGATCGTTTTACATAGCTGGGTTCTATTTTGTAAGTTTATCTTGATCCAGATGAAATTTGGTAACTTATCCAATCTTATAGTTTGTTGCAATCCATTGGGATTTAATTAAATCACCATGTTGATTAAATTAAACATTGAAATCACAGAAAAAAGCAACACGTGAGACTTGTATATGTTCCCGTTTTCTGATCTGTCTCAGAAACCGCTAAGTGTCTGGATCAATGGTGCAGCTCAGGAGGAACACATGAGCTCCCATCTGGCTCCTTTGTTCGATTACATGCATGCACATACCAGTGGCTGATGCACAATACAGATCATGCACCTATTAAACATTATTTCTCTGGTGTTTTCACAGACGATTCCAATGATTTTCCTACATAAAGCATGAGCAGTGAGGTGCTGAAAGTGGATCTTTCTGTGACATGTCTGCATTGAGGTGTTACTGAGTTCATGAGAAAATAGATGAAACATATTTCTGTTAATGAACAAGACCAAAAAATACTCATCGTTTTCAGTTTCCTGTGATAATTTATGATGAGTCTACAGCCTGTGAGTGGTGCAGCAGTTTGACTGATCATTAAAACTAAAACTAAGTTTGTTGAAAATTCAAATCTGCCTTTCTGAATAAACTCAAGAGTTTTCTAGGTGGTAAATTAAGGTTCTTTCTAACCTTGTGCATTTTCCCTTCAATAAGCTGAGCCAGAAATTGCTTACTTTTTTTTGCTATTTTTGCAGAAAAACAAAAAATAAGTGTGTTTATTAATACCAGAACTGTAAACAACATTTTTAAAAATATATTCTTCCTATTTGAATATATGACAAGTGCTGTGATATCATTCATCCGAATGACTCAACACCAGTACACAGCCTAATTTTGGAGTTTGATCAGAACAAAAGACTTCATTCTGAACACAAAGACATAGAAAGAGGAAACAGAGGTAAGTAAACAAAGAACAAAGCCGAACAGAAAAGCCGACAGGATCTTTGGTGTTGTTTTTCCTTAAAGCTTTAGAACATACATGCATACAAACACATCCTCTGAGACACCTTCAGCATCTGTCACTGCAGGACACAAACATTATTTTAATGTTATTCTGTCCCAGGATGAGCAGAAAGTGAAATATGTCACTTTGGGACTTAATAGAATTGCAAATGACAGTGAGAGTAGATGGAGACGGTCTGGGCCGTGCTCAGAGTTTGTTCATGACTTGATCAGCAGAGTTCACAGCCAGTGCGCACACCAACATCTGACATTTAGAGGACGAGTTTTATTAAACACGCAGGTCGTTACCTCTGTTCTGATTGTTGTAGGAAACCTTGGTCAAGAAAATCAAAGGCCCATCTGCTCTGTTCAATTCACTCAGAACTCCATTCCAAAAAGTTCACTAGGACAATGGAGACAAAACGTCGACCTCAGTTTAAGGTCTTTCTGCTGTTGCTTTTTGAAGTTTTGTGTTGATTTTAAAATGTAATCGTCTCAAATGCCTCTGTTTGCATAAGCAGCTTACTTGTCGGACATGCTGCTGATCTATGAAACGTGACAGACTTTCAGATCATCTTTTAGTTTTCTCAAAGAGAAAAGCAAACACCCTAAGGGAAGCACTACTTGGTTTTCAAGCTTTCTTTGAATCAGTTTAAACAAAATACAAAACTTTTTTCAGTTTGAGTTTTAGGTGAATAAAACTACTAGCCACAAAACATGAAACTGAAATTAACTAATTTATAATATTGCTTGTACATTTTTAGTTTTGTTTTGTTTTTTTTCAACTCACTATTGTTTGTTTTAGGTTTCTACTTGTATTTTTAACATGTTCGTGGAATCTCATGCATAAGGGACTTTAATTGCAGAACAAGGGTTAAAGCCCCGCCTCCTCCATGTAAACAAATGGGACATTTAAACCCTGAAAAGACTGAATGTCTGATTGTTGCCCCTGATAGGATGGTCCCTCTGATCAGTCAACATATTGGACATTTAAGTTCTGCTGTAAAGTCAAACCTGAGGAATCTGGGTGTTATTTTCGACCAATCAATGTCTCTTGAAGGTCACTCAAAACAGCTGGTCAGAAACTGTTTTTATCATCTGAGAAATATTTCCAAACTGAGAAGGTTGGTGTCAAAACCTGAACTGGAAATGGTTTTTCATGCTTTTATCTCCTCCCGTCTAGATTACTGTAACACACTTTTCACATGTTTGAACCAAAAAGCCCTTTATGGCCTTCAGCTGGTCCAGAACTCTGCAGCGAGGCTCCTCACTGGAGCAAACAGGAAAGATCACATCACTCCTATTCTGAAGTCTCTGCACTGGTTACCTGTTAAATGTAGAGTTCATTTTAAAATCCTGACTCTAACTTTCAGGGCCCTACATGGTCAAGCTCCTGTTTATGTTACTGAACTGATAAAGCCGTACGCTCCAACCCGAGCTCTCAGGTCCACAGACCAGAATCTCCTAACAGTTCCAAGGACCAGATTTAAAAGTCGAGGTGATCGCTCCTTCCAGTCTGTTGCACCGCGACTTTGGAATGACCTTCCTTTAGTTTTACGCTGTATAGACAGTCTGGACTCCTTTAAAAAGCAGCTGAAGACCCAATTATTTAAAGAGCATATATTAAGTTCTTTTTTTTTTATTATTCTGATAAAACTCTGTCCAAAAATACTATTTGAAATGTTTATTGAGGGTATTTTGTTTTACAATACATTTTTTAAAACCATTTTTCTAGTCCAAAATGCCCCTTTTTGCAAAGCTTCTAAAAACGCTTTTTTTTTTTCATATGTGGACCTGTGACGTCAGCTAAGGGAGCTCCTAGCTAGGTGGCGCTGCTTACAGTGTTGTCAGATGTAGATAAATAAAGTATTTGTAGGATAATTTAACACTCTGTACGATCAATATTCCCATAAATATGATCATTTGAGCCCTTTGTTGTGTGGAGTTTGTGTAACAGATGCTTGTTTTAATCATTGTGTTAGATTTTTTAAAGCTAAACTACTTTAACATCTCAGACGGGCACCGCTCTAGTCTGCCAGCTGCCTGCTCGCTGTCGGCGATGAGTTGTTAGTTTTAGGTTAGAGCGCTCTTTAATCGAGTCGGTGTGTATTCATTTTAATAAAAAATGCTAAATTATTATGTTTATGAATGCCAATCGCCAGTCTGTCAGGACACTGAGTCAACAACGGGACGGCTTCCTTACCGGTACGGTGACTTCTGTTTGGAGACGAAAAACTCCGGCGGTCCTGGTCTAGTCCAGGACTGGATGTGATGGAGTCCCACATACCGACGAAAAACATTCAGTGTGACTCTAAACATGCGCCGTTACTTCGATCCATTCACCGGAACCGCTGTTAGCACGCAGCAGCTAACAGGAGCTAACCGCTGTTAGCATGCAGCAGCTAACAAGAGCTAACGGGGAGATTTGAGTCTCGTTTCCATGCCAGGTTTGGTACGGTTCGTGGTGGGTCGTAATCCGGTACCGGTCCGCGATTTCATGAGAGCATTTCCTTCAGGTGTCTGACTCTCACCTGGCTGGCGGGGTACAGTAAATCCATGCCGCGATGCTCTCCAGAGGGGATTCCCGTTCCCAGCGGGGCTACCAAGAGGGTCTTCACGGCGGGGTTTCCAGCCTGACCCGACACTGTTTCGGTCAGCCTCGAACCGTTTAGCTGTATCCTGTGAAACTTTTTATAAACTCTTTCATTTCTTAACAATCCACCTGAACGCAGCTCAATGTTTGGAGCTCTGATGATCAAACCTGGTGCTAAACGCTGGTATTTTATCCAGACCCAAGTGAGGAGGTGAGTCACGGTCTACAGCTGGACCGACAGGGTACAGCCTTACAGGACTGATTGTTTTTATCTTTTTTTTTTTTTTTATCTTAATAACTGCTCACTATAGTAATAAAGTAATAAAATAACGGCACTCTGGGGGTTTGTTTTGCTCGTCACAAGTAGTGAATAGTGGATCAGTTTTCTATATAGAGAACGAACGGTCTCCCTGAACTGTCGTCACTTCCGGTTTGGTGAAAAAATTGACAATTCTCACAAAAACGAATCCAAGAGCCTAAATAAGCTGAATTTGTGTAAATTTTTATTCAGAAAAAGTTTCTATTATATTTCTCTAAACATTTGTTTAAGGGAGTGTCTAACTTAAAATATGCTCTTTAAAACTGCTTTTAAATAACTCTTTTATGTTCTCTTGTTGTTGTTTAATGATTTTGATTTGTAATGATATTTTGTTTGTTTTATTGATTTTGTTTTATCATGTTTGATTCTGTTTTCTGTGAAGCACTTTGTGATTTTTTCTGTGAAAGGTGCTATATAAATAAACTTTACTTACTTACTACATTTTCCATAAATAAATAAATAAAATTACACTTTTGTTCATTCTTCCAAGTGTTGACTCCTGTTGCTTTGCATAGCTCTTGCTGCTGCATTTTCAATAATATATTTTTTTATGTTTATTTGTAATCAGTTGCTCAATGCTTTAAAAGAATGAGGACAGTGTGCTGGATCAAGTGGAATTTTCAGCTCCTCATTTCCAATGCAGACATTCTGACGGCACTAGCAAATGGGATATTTTGACTTTACTTTTAAAGAAGAAGGTGAAAATGCCTGGTTTAGATATGACATATGGGCAGACAAGGAAACAGATTCTGTAAAACAAAACATGAAATGAATTTAGTATTACATCAAATTTTAAATTGGCTTTTTGAAAAAGAAGTATTTATGTTGACTAAATTTATAGAGAAAGCGTGGGTCTGTAGACAAACTGTTTTATATCTTTTTATGTAAATTACCAGTTTTTGTTTTTGTAAATGTATGGCCACTTCCTTTTGTGTTTTCAGTGTCATATAAGCCCATCTGGGCTGGGCACTCTTGCATGACACTATAATAAAATTCAATTCAATTCATATAAATATATGACCAGTTCAGATCAAAGGAGAGGAGGTGGAGGTGGCCAACACATACAAGCACCTCAGGCTGTAGGTGGACAACAAACTGGACTGGACACACAGCACCTGTATGGAAAAAAAGGCCAAAGCAGACTGTACTGTATGAGGAAGTTATGGTCCTACATCTGCAGGAAGCGCCTGTGGATGTTCTGAACCACCTGTAACCGGTCCAAGGAAGTTTTGTTAAGACAGGTGAAGAGTGAGCTTCAAAGATGTAAAGAAAAGGATAGATAACCATTTCCAGTTCACAGCGAGACACAATAAAACTCTACTTAGTAATATTCCTGAGGTGGTAGAAGCAAGAGTGAACTGAATGAGCATCCAGAGTAAGAGCTTTAAGTGAAAGTTTACACCAAGACTTCTAGCAGAAGGTTTGGTAAACAAAGCAAGGTGACCAAGAGAATCCTGGACCTATAAATGAGCTTGTACGGATTTCAATTTTGTCTTCATGCAATTGCACAAAGTTCTACCATGCAATTTTTAACGGAGTCTAAACATGTCTGCAACAGCTGCAGCTTAGACATATTTTAGGGCTAAAAGTAGATATACAGCTGAATGTCATCAACATAAAGGTGGTAGGAGATTTCTTTGAAAGAGCTTTCAGCTGTGTCTAACTCTGGGGCAGGTACAACATCACACCCTAACCCTGATCACACACAAGGCCAATGTAGCATCACCAATTAACCTAACATACACATTTTGAACGACGGAAGGAAAATACTGTAAAAAAAAAAAACAGACTTGCACATGGAAAACATGCAAACTTCACACAGAAAGACCACAAACAGGAATTAAACATTTGTGATGCAAGTCATTACATGTAATGAAAACCAACAGCACAGTCCAGGAGGAGAAAGAACAAAATAATTATTTTGTAACTTAAACTTTATAGAGTAGGTCAGCTAACGTAGGCCTATCACAGTGTTGAAATAACCAGAATTATTCTGTTTGGATTTCAGACAGCAGTGAAACAGATGTATTAGTACAGGGAGATGTGGCTCAGACATCTTAATACTCAAGATTAAGGAAGTTTGTGTATTTGTTGTCTCTGTGTGAAGAAAAAAATCCCTCTGTGTTACTGAAGGTGACTTTAAGTGATAATCTTTGCACTTCGGATTATTCATTTGTGAGTTAAGTCTGAGTAATGTTCCAGGCAAGTGTGATGTCAATAACAATGGGCTGCACATTAAATCTGATGCAGTGCAGAAGTAGGTCAATAGCTTCAGAGAGCATGTCTCCCTAACAAAATGATCACTGACCTGCAGACTCAGGTACAGTGTCCTGCTCAAGGACACTTTGACATATAGTCAGGAGGAAGGGATTGAATCACCAACCCTGCAATTACCAGATGGCCCACTCCACCACTAGACCTTGTCGGCTGGTTAATTTAGTGCAGCGTTTTTTTACTGTAAGGGATTCCTTTGACCTGCAGGCTGCCTTCCAGTTAAAACATCCCACTGGGACATCAGAAATTCTGTCTTCCCTTTTCAAACGGAACACAACAAAGGTTGGTGAGACCACCGGCAGCCCTGATCTATTTGAGCTTAGTCAGTAAAAAAAAATCTAATAAATGTTATAACACTTCACCACACTGACTCATACAATTTAACCTCATACAAAAAACTGCTGTTTCTCCCAAATCAACAGTTAGTTACATGTTTTGCTAAAGGGTTTTTTCTGACTGACAATTTTCCCTGTGAGCTTTCAGCTGTTTTGGATGGAAAATAACAGGGTCAGGTTCTGGCGTACTGTTTTGTGATTTACAGTTTATTTATGGTCTCTCAGAGAGCGCGACTCTCCTCTTTTCTCTCCTGGGAACACATCACAGATATGGAAGAAGAAAAAACTATGTAATGTGTCACAGAGTGCAGACATTTAGCCATGTGGGCTTTGGTCAAGATGGTAAACAAAAAACAGAGCTGTACTTCTTTTACCAAGATTTATCTTCAGAAAGATTCTTACTAATGTAAAATATTTAAAATAGTCATTGATACGATAGACAAAACTGGTGCTGCTCAACACAGCTGACCATGCAAAATAACCCATACTGTATTGTGTAAATAAATTAAAGAAACCAATTTGTTTTGTTCTTTGAGAAATGCAAAGTGATTTATTTTATGATTTTAAAAGTGTCAGGTATGCTGGGTTCTACTATATAAATAGTAATTTGTCCAACCTTATTTGTAAAAAAAAAATGTCTGTATAATTGGATTTTAATCATCAGCCTTGTTATTAATATAAAAACACAGAAAATAGATTTCTTTAATTAAAATTTCATATATTTTCATTGCATGTTCAATTATTAGAAATTAGTTTGTTGCAATGATGATTTTTCTTAAATGTTAGAGCTTTTAATGCATCTCAGGTACAAAAGGTGTTGTTTTAAGTCACCTCAGATCAAAGGCTTTTTATTTCTGAAATCAGACTGATCCTCATTCTGTTTCAGACATACATACTGCCACATTTGCAGAATGCAAGTTGTTGTTTTTTAAGTTGCTCTGCAACTGTTTTCATTAAACTGTGGATATCAGATTCCATACAGCTTCATTTTTATCATTAAAAAACACCATCAATTAAAAGAAGACAGGATTCTGTACTTTTTATATAAAATCACATGTAAATTTGAGTATATGATTATAATAACAGTTGATACACGTTTAGAATGCTGATTTAATGTGTTAAGCTCCTTTGAGATGATAACTGAGATGGAAATAGACAAACTATGGTAATGTGTGTTGGACTGGAGGGGAATTTATTTGATTTGATTCCTATCTAATTATATTCTTTCAGTAAAATCGGAGCAAATCGCTGCCCCCAGGCCTGTATACAGCTTTTACTGTGGGTAATTTCTTTAAACCCTTTCTGTCTGAATGTATTTTTCTTTAACATAGAGATCAGAAATATTCCCCGAGCTCTATAATCCCTCTCAGTGGCAGTACAATCTTCTCAGGCTTTTGAACTCACTCTGAAACAGCAGGAAGCTAAACACTGTACATAAGTGAGCATTAATGGTGGGAGCTTTTTTTTTTTGACTACTTGAAGGAGGAAAGTATAAAAAGATCTTGTATTTTCTTTTTTCAAATCTTTATAGAGGAAATACCAAATTATTGCCTGATACTGTTTACTGCACAGACCAAACAGAACTAACATCCCACTGTTTTATGTCAAACATCTGAATGTACTGTAGGCTTTAAAAAAAAATCACTGTAGCCTTGGTTTGGTTTGCTGACTGATGATTAAAAACTTGTTTGGCTCCCTGCTTGATTTGTTTCCTCCACAGGCCTCGTTTTTCTACAAAACTTCTGATTTTATTATGAACCGAAACAGAAAAATCAGTTTCTGTCTGTGTGCAAGTTGGTAACATTCAGACCTTACAAAGAGCTATGGAAAAGAATTTTCTCGCACAGATTTCATCTGTTTTTGCTTTTTTTTCTTAAGTGAAACTTAAATGTTTCATATCGGCAAACTAATTTCAATGTCAGACAAAGATAACCTGAGTTCATGTAAGATTAAGTTTTCTAATTTGTCATGTGGTGTGAGGTTGTGGTAGGACCCTAGAGCGTACACACACAGCTGGAGGACAGGAGGTAAGTGAAAAATCAAGATTTATTAACGAATGCCGAGAGGTGTGGATCTCGGGAGATCTCAGCAATCCGGGGGGTCAGTACGCCACCTCATGTGGAACGGAAGGAAGGGCTCAAAGGAAGGGAGTGCCAGTCCTGGGTTTAGGAAGGGTAGAGCGGTGGAGAGGTGAGTGGAGTGAAGGCAGCAGGCTGGTAGGGGAACAGGCAAACCAGGCAGGCATGTGGTGGAAGAGGACTCTGGAGACAACGTAGGAGTGGGACGACAGCTGAGGAGTTACTGGAGGACAACAACACAGGTTAACTAGAACAAAAGAGATTGGGATCTCAAAACAGGAGGCCTGTGTTACCACAGAGGAGTGGAACGATCTAGCGCCGTCTCACAGTCAGCAAGGTCCTCTTAAGCTAGACCACTGATTGATTGCAGCTACGGAGTACAATCCATGTACTCTTTCTTTTGTTTTTTTGTTTCTGAAAGGGAAACTGAATATCCAGATTTAACAGTTATTTGGTTTTTGTTGTGGAAAAACAATCGGAAATACAGGAAAACGGATCCGTTTTCATTATTTCATTATTCCCTTTTTGCTAATAGAGTACATGGATTCAGGTCGACCAGAAACTAGTGTTACTCTGGAGGTGCCAGGGTGGGGGCACAGGAAAACCTGAATGAGGAAAACCCTCCACACATCGTTGCTGATAACAGAGCCTATATGGTCTCTAATAAAAAGTAAATCCTCCTAAATAAAACAAGTACGTCTCATGGCCTTGCAGATTTTTTAAATGCAATTAAAAAGACAGCGCATGTGTTCTGCTTCCTCCTGAGTAGGTTGCAGCTCCGACGCCTCAGCAGGTGAAAACGGAGCTGCGGGCTGACTCTGAACAAACACGGTGTTCAGGTCTGATCTTTTTAATCTGCCGTTCTGACGGTCCAGTCGGTACCAACGAGAGTGTTTAAACAAGAGAGGAAGGTCTCGCTTCGTCTACCTCCGCTTATCCAGACCCGGGTCGCAGCTTGCGGACTCGGGTCTGCCTTTTTTTTTTTGCCGTAACTGTTGAGAGGAGAGGAGAGGAGAGGAGAGGAGAGGAGAGGAAAGGGGAGGAGAGGGAGGGGCTTTGTGTGTCCCTCAGCCTGTGTGTGCGCCGATCAGAGCGGGGCTGGAGCGGCACATTTAAAGGGACATTTTATTGTAAAAGTACCGAAACTAGGTATCGGAAAAAAAAAATGTCGGTATTACTACCTACCGAAGGTTTTCGGTCGGTACCACAGTAGTACCATGTTACGGTACCCAGCCCTAGTGATTAACAAACATTTTCTGGAATGGTGTGTTGAGTCTAACCGCCACATCCAAACCTGATTAATGCTAGACCTGTAGAATTCATAAATCGCTTTACTACAACCTGTCTGACAACATGAGGTAGACTAAACCAGTAGTCCCCAACGTTTTTATGTGCAACGGACTGATAGCGTGCCAATCAATGCGTCCACAGACCGGTTGGTGGGGGGTAGATGTGTCACTTGCATGTGTCACTGACGTGGGGTGCTGAGCGTCCTCTCTGGAGACCTGGCGCCGTGCCGGACCATGTATACCCACATGCCCTTATGAGAGCTCCTTTGCCTGCAGCGCAGCGGGAGATGAGGAATACAGGTTTATACCACGATGTTACACACCAGAGCCCGGGCTGGATCCTTCAGATGGGATCAATACATCCATTAAAATGTTTTATTCTGACAATAAGAAAGTTGGGGGGGGGGGATAAATGGCCTCCATAGAGGAGGTCACAGGCCAAAACCTCTGTTAAAATTATATTATAATTATATTATTTCAGTTAAATTCTGAATTCTGATCTTAAACAGGTCATTCATGCTGGAAAACCTCCAATATGTCTGAATTAAAACAATTCAGGAAAGAAGAGTGGAACAAAATTTCTCCACTGAGAGACTCAAACACTTGGTTGCAGTTGTCACCTATAGGGGGCCATTACTTTTTCACATAGGCCCAGGCTGGACTTGGATAGCTTCATCCCTTAATAAATGAAATCTAGAAAAATATATTTTTTCGATTCATTCAGATTATTTTTGTTTGAAATTGAAATTTGTTTTCTGATCTGAAACATTTATTTTAAAAAAAAACTTAAGAAATATCTCAGGGAGCAAATACTATTCTTTAAAATTGGCTTTTAAATATGACTGCAGAGTGTTTGGTCCTGACGGTTAAATCTATTCATTTATTCAGGCATTTTCCTGTTCAGGCTCCTGCGGGATTGGAGATCTATCCTTGCTGTGATTAGAAGAAAGATTCAGGGTTTAATCCTGATAAGTCACACTCAAATGCATGAACAATTTAGAAACAGAAATTAACCTTACATGCATATCTCTGAACTGTGATGAGAAACCAATCCACGCACAAGGAGAACATGTGAGCACGCAGAGAGGCTGCAGGCAAGTTTTGAACCTCTCGCTGTGATGAGAAAGCACTAATTACAGCACCACCGTGTTAAACTATGTCTAAATTCATATTTGAGACCAATTAAATTTGCTAATTTTTAAAGAATTAGGAGAAAACCAGTTCTATACAATGTTGTGATCAAGTACAGGGAGCTCAGATTTAAATTCTCAACTCATTCTTTGTTGTTTTACAGCTGATAAATCATGTCAACATAGCAGCCTCTTCCTTGTGCATGCCTGCTGCAGGAAGCTATTCTCTCCACAGAGCCCATATGGACACTAATTATACTTTGGCACTGAAGATTTCCGTGAGACCAAATCAGAGTCAAGGTTGGGTACCCCACTACTGACCTTTTCTGTAGATCTGAGTGGCATCAGCTGTGTATAGCAGCAACAATGCCCTGTGTAACATCACCGCTGCGATGTGAACCACATTTCACAGATCATAGAGCAGAGCTGTCGAGCTGAGATCACGGCTACCGGGGGATGATAAACGCCAAACTCGTTTCTGATACTGCGTGGTTTTTTTTAAATCTTTGCATACCTCTTTTGCATGAGCTGTTTGCAGGATGCTCAGCCTTACGTTAAACCTTTAAATGTGTCCCTCTTGACTTGCTGTGTTGTGGGATCTCTGTCAAACACCTGAAGGAGGAGGGAGAAGCCACCGCCATGATGACCATATGGCCGGATTATTATACACTGGCAAAGCATCTTGCATAACGAGAGCCCACAAAGTGAGTCTTTTGATTCCAACCATACAATTAACATGAAAACATGTGGCTAAACACACATTTTAAAGATGAAATAAACCGTTATAACAAGCATTAATTCTTACTTTGCTCACTGACATTACTGAAATATGGAAAACCATTCAAGCATGAGTGGGAGAGAAAAAAATCACAGCTCTGTAGTGACACCTGGTGGCGACATTCAAACACAAACGGCCTTTAGCCAACCTGAATGCTGTGAATGCATACTTTTAAAAAATGAGCTTCCAAAATCTGTTAGAATTAGATTATATAAATCAAATATAGACACCATGTGTAAAACTACAAAAAGAAATATTTAGATTTACTTATAATGCTAAAAAAAAAAAAAGTTTAATGGTTTAGCTGTCAGTACAGAGGGAAAACAAGGAAGTGGCCGGGAGGCTCCATCGTTTTACGTGAGTCAGTGTAAATGACCCTTGTTCAATCTTACAGCCCTCATAAAAACTGAAGAGATAACTTGATGTTATTTGTCACTGGCAGACTTTGATTTGTCTCCCTCACACACACACACACACGCACACACACTAATCACACATCACATTATTGGGTCCTGACAGTAACTTGTAACTCATGGTGACTTGTCCACACACACAGACCCACACGCACTTCCTGGTCAGCTTATCTTTCATAAACTGCGATAATCTTAATGTGAACACACCTGAGAGGGCTGAAGCTCACTCTCCGTCTATGGGTGGTTCTTTTATAAGCTAGTGATAAGACAGAAAAACAGATGAACAAAGGACAAACTGCTTCACAGAAGGAGAGAGAGTCACAGGCGGATTACAATGTTCCTTCTCCTGTTTGGATGAGTGCATATGAAAGAGAACCTGGACTCTACATGAAGTTAGAACCTCAGAGAAGAAAGACTGAGAATAATTTCAGGAGACTTATAATAAGGTAAATGTCCTCCACCTTCTAATTATTACATTTTATGACTTTATTAATACCAGAAAACCATATTTGAGTATAATTTTTTACAATGCCACTTTATGTTTTGCCATTACTTACTGCTTACGCTGATTATCAAATAAAAGCAACCACTGATTTCAGGTTTCTGTTGAAGCCGTGGAGTAGACGAGCACAATGGAAGAACTGAAATACAGGGGGAAGAAAAGAGAGGCGAGACACAGGTAAACATCCACCCAGTCTGCTTTTTACGCTCAGCTTATTTTCTGTTTTGTCCAAGAAGGAACTTTCTTTCACACAAGAGAGACTCAGGACAAAATGTGACAAGAGATGAATACAAATTGGTAAATTGCTTTTAGGTTAATGGCAGCCCAGTTAGCACACTTTGATCTTAATTAGGCTGCGTGATTAAAAACAGTACACACAATGGACTGGCAACACTTTCATTGTGCTTAATAGAGATTCATTTTCTTCACTTTGGCTTATTTCCTTTCAGCTCTAGAGACAGAAGAAGAAATATTCAATAAGTTCATTGTAATATATGAAAATATTAAATAATGCTATATTTGTTGTAGGTTTTTTTTTGTTTGTTTTTTTTTTTTACTTGGCAGGAGGAACTGTATTTAAAGCCTATTTTCTGCCATTTTTATTTACTCAAATGTAGTTTTATGTTCCCCTAACTTCAATATGTTAAAATTGGCTCATAAATTTTTTTTTAAAAAGCTGGAATTTTTTGCCTTTTTGCCGTTTACTGGTGATAAAACAGTAATTTCATCCCAAAACAAAAGTTTCTGATCTTCAGAGCTTTAAGCTTGTGTCCTAAAATACATTTAACAGACAACTTTAAACTAGAAAACGATCCTGTTTCCTGTCCATAGGCACACAATCAAGCTTTATTAACCTCTTTATCATTGTTAGGAGGTTAATTGTTACTGGGATTGATATTAGAGTTGGATAAAATTAAAAACTGCTCGCTTGTATTACCAGGTTTCAATTAAATATAATTTACAGTTTGAGGGAACACTTAATTTCCCCTGTGCACTGCTGTGCTTCTCTTTATTGCTGTGGCTGATATCATCCCCACTGTTAATGCCTGCTGTTACCGGGGCTATTTAAAATGTTAAATACATACTACAGCTTTAATCACATTCTATATCGGCATCTCGGAGGCATAAAGTGAGTCAGGTTTCTTGGTTAACAAATGGCAGCTTTTAAAAACTCTGGACTGTGAAAAGCTCATTCTGTGATGAGTAATGTTAAAACGATCAGAGGGCGGAGATTTCAAATCCAGGCTGAAATACTCCGAGATGTGAAAACGTGGAGCGGACTTTGTTTAGGACTCAGAAAGGAAATCGATCCGTTTTCCTACAGAAATAAAGAAATGATGCACTTTATTCCTCACAGCTGATGGACTGATTTATAATGTATTTGATTATAATTTATATAGAAACAGCTCTCTGTGCTGATTGTCTAATTAAGGTCTGAATGATCTGCATTAGAACAGAATTCAGTCAATTTAGATCAATAAAACAGAGCATCAGCCTCATGATGAATTTAAAGAAGTATTTTTTAGTTGTTTTCAAGCAAGGAGGAAACAAAGACCTACATCAGTTTATAAAACTAAACAAAAATAGAAATATTCAACCTAAATTGCCATTTTCACACCATTCAATCAACATGATAACCTAAACTTTTTTTGGAAGATCTAGAAAAACTCATTACAAAATCTATCCAAAACCCCTTAAAGCACTTTTAAGGATCATTTAAACTTATTTATTGTTTAGGAGTGAAGAAGTTCTGGTTCACATCCCTTTCCTCACATCGCCCCTTTATGCTACAGTATTATGTAATCTTTTGACTTCTGCCTCTTTAAGACCCCTCTTCCCCAGAAGGCCCAGTCTGTTCTGATTTGTTAGATGATTCAGAATACGGTGACGCGTGGGACAGATGTTCATTTTTCTTTTATTTGAGAGGAGCCAAATTAGCCATTAGGCAGGTATTACACAAGTGTGCTTCACAGCCAAGTCTTAAGTGAAAGAAGAACATTGTGCATTTCCTACAGTTGGGTCGGTGATTTCTGGAAGAGGCAATGACCCTTTAAACTATGGACTTTAGTCTGTGCAACTTTGCAAAGAAAGTTATAAAACATACGGAAAGGAAGGAGTAGCTTTACAAAAGCGGAACAGTTACACTTATTTTATTGGCTGAAGATCAATGAAGCATTAAATAAGCGAATGATATAAAATATTTAAATGGAATTCCTCCACTGAAAAGTGACAGCATTCATTGTTTTGACTGTCCTGTGTAACAGTATTTATAAAATATTTGAGCCTTATGTTCTCTAAAGTTTTTGATTACATCACAGCTCAGTAACCGGGTGGTTGTTCTTTATGAGTTAGAGAGGAAACACCCTGTGAGGAACCTTCTAGGATCTAGATAAGGTTAAACTGATGTTGTTACCTGCATGTGTGGATTATTTACCATATCTCATGTAGAAACCCTCTGCCAGCGTGGCTGTGGCTGTTCTAGACATAGCCTGAGTTTTGATGGTTGCCATGGCGGAGTCAAAGATCACAGTGTTATCAAGTCAACACAGAAAGCCCACACCCTGATGATTATTGTGTACAGGTATTTATCATGTAGCAGTTTGGGTAACAAGGAAGCAGCAGTCATATTTAGCTGATTTATAAAATCTGAAATATTCCCCTGGTTTAACAGGATAATGGCTGTTTTTAAACTACTGGTTGACTCAGTGCCTCCCTGAATATCATTGCATCGCCCCAAAACCTTGCCGTGCTTTTAACTTCTGCTATAACTGCAAACATTTATGTATACAGTACAAAACATTTAGTGTTTCCGTCAAGAAGTGTTTGGCAGGAATGTCCATTTTAAAGCTTCTTTCTGTGCTCAGATTAAAATGTAGGGAGTCTTCTCTTTGTGCTGACCCTCATATTGTGGCGTGTGTCTCAGGGATACATGGGATCCATTCCAGCTGAACCCCGTCGGAGCAGAGAAGGAGCAGAAAAGACGGTGCTTCCAGGTGGCTCAGTACCTTGTGGCTGTTATTGTAGGGGTAGCAGTTTTGGTCAGTGCTGTTGTTGCTAAGGTAAGATTTCATTTCTATTCTCAGTGATTTGGATGTTTTATTATCATTATTGTCAAAACACAATGATAGATTCACCTCCAGTATGAAAAGGATAACGCAAAAAGATCGGTTTACATTTAGTTCATCTGTATATGTCGTCATAGTCGCCTATCAGACCCCTCTAGCAACTCATTTAAAAAAAACAAATGGCAACGTTTCCAGAAGTTATTAGAAACTTTTGAGGATATGAAACACACAAATTACTGTTCAATGAGCAGAAGGTGCTGCTGTAGGCCGCTCCCCAGTCCCCACACAGCAGTCCCCCTTTGAGCTGCAGTCAGGACAGGAGAGGATAACCTCCACATCCAGTCTGAAAATTAATCTAGTACACCTGAAGCCCACGCTGTCTGATTCGTAGTTCTGAACATATTTATGGTGGTTTTGTTTCTCTCACCTTATTCCTATTTTCTAAAGCATCCATTATAATTACATACACATTGACAATTGCACTGTATTGCAAAAAGTATTGGGATACCCCAGCAAATATTCCAAAAAGACCTCTGATGAGCGAGTTTGGTGAGGTCAAACTTGACTGGCTTGCACAAAGTCTTGACCTAACAAATCACTACTGGAAGAAGCAAAGTTTAGACTACAAACAAGGTCTTCTCATCCAGCACTGGTTCACAAAAGTGCTCCTGAAAGAATATAAAATTCCTCTAGACACACATTTCTAAACATTGTGTAAAGTTTACACAGAATACTTGATGTTGTTATGGCTGCAAAAAGGTGGGCCAAACTCATACTAAACACTATATATAAAGAATGGGATATCATTAATAGTCCGCAAACAGACAGACAAAACAGTACGTAAATGAAGTGATAATATTATTTAGTGACTATTAGGTCAGCCAATAGCTAATTTTCTTCTTTAGGAGATGGCAACACTGGCTGCTAGCTCTCTAGTGAAGCAGTATTCAGCTGTGAAAGTGAGATGTGATTGAAGTTACTTCGTTAAAATGTTAGAGCCACAAATCATTGTTCGTAAAGCAAATAGAGTTTAAAAAAATACATGATGCTATTCAGGTGCACAAGATGATCAGAACTTCAGAAAAACTGGAATCCATGTCCTCCACACCAGCATGAAGCTGCTATGTGAGCCCCAAATTAGTGACTAAAAATACATTTTGGCAAAAATTGGACTAAGATTTTTGTTTTTTATAAATGTCTAATCATGGCTCTCAAAACAACGTAATCTAATAAAACTGAAATGATTAAAAACAGCTGAACATTTCTGGATCACCAAATCATTTTCTCGTCATAGCCAGTAATCTCAGGTGGAATTTACAGCCCTCCGTCCTTTTACACCCAGTTGCCTCCCTTTCTGCATGATTTTGCACATTTTCCGTCCGTGTACATAGCATTCTCGTGATGTTCTGTCAATGTTTGACCGCATTATGGCACGTTTAGCATCCTTCTTTGGCCTTGTGTCTCAGCCCTCATAATGAACTATATGCAACATTACAGAAACAACACTTTTGTTTTCTAAGAAATACAAGACAGATCAACCTGATGGAATTCCTTATTAGTCTGCAGGTAAATGAGTATTATAAAACAGAGGTGCATCCATAAATGTGGTTTACGATAGCTCCTGGATCAAGACTAATTATGTTTATATCTTTCCCCTTGAAGTATACATAAATACCGTAATCACCAAAGGCAAAGGGTACATATACAATGACTTACTGTCTGTATTTAAACTATTTTATAGTTTTGAAATAAACCAAAACTGACACGTTTATATTAAGTCTTGTGCCTCAGCCTGTTTTTTTTTGTTTTAAAGTAAATGGTTCGTTTCTCCTTTCAGGGCTCTCTCTTGGTGTTGTCAACGTTGTCCAGTCCAAATTCAATGCGCAGCCCGAAGGAAAAACAGTTCTACATGCTGATGCTGGTGTTCTGCCTGGTCTGCCCAAACTTCCTGGTGTTTATGAAATCACTGTGGCGTTGTACCTTCAGGAGTTTTGTACAACCCAACATGAAGACCATGGCGTTTGTACGTTTCTCCAAACTTCTATGCCACATGACACGTTTTTTTACCACAGTTAAACAATACCAAAAGTTTACAGTTTATTTTAAATTCTTATTTAAGTCTTGTTGTGTTGCTTCCAGATTTGCTTCATCGAGTGTTTGGTGTCTCTTGGCACTTCAGTCCTGGTGCTCGTCGTCATGCCTCAGTTTGACATACTGACGAATCTCTTCATCAGTGGAGGAGTCTGCATTGTGTCTGCAGTACTGCAGATAGTGTTCAGACTACAAAGGGAAAAGTGGAAGATCGTGTTCCCAATCTGCTCCCTCATTCTCACAATTGCTGGTAAATATCTTGAATTTCCTCTCAAGCTATAAGTCTCTTTATGTCTAGATTCCTCTAATGAAACAATGGTTTTACCACATTATATAAAAGCAGAAGATAGAACTGGAGTGATCTATTTTACTATTTTTAAGTGGTGTTGCTGCTTACTGAACACAAAACTGCTACACTCTTTACTGGGAATTGATAGGTTTTTATTAATATCAGCGCCATTGTCAATTCTGCCAATCAGGGCGCATTTTGTCGGGGGGAGGGGGAGGTTTGCCCCCCTGTGCCTTTGATCCCATCTCTGGTCAATAATCTTTCACCAGGCTACCGCACTGAGTAGCACCCCTCATACCCCCTCCATTACTTGCGTTGCACCTCCAACTGCGGGGAACGGAATCCGCCCTGTCTCCCCAACAAATCGCTCCCTGGATGTAATTGTAGCGCAATGCAAAATTTCAGGGGGGGGGGGGTTTGATGGAATTGGTCTTTCGGAACCGGTTCTCAAGTCCCACCCCTACTTTTTACCTTTTGTGTTTGATCTTGGGACAAAGTTGCATTGAAGATGAACTGGTAAAGTGTTCTTTGTAATTTTTTTTTTTTTTTTTGCATAAATTTTTCTTTTGGTGAACTAACACAGAATGATAATAAATAGTAAAACTGTGGCGTAGAGCTGCACAATTAATCGTTAAAAAAATCGTGATCTCAGTTCAGACTTGTTTGCAATCTCATTTCCAAATGACAACAATTCTTTAAAAAAAGAAGATGACGATTGTACCGCATTTGATTCGGGACATAATCTGCATGAAAACAAGCACTCCTCTTTCTCCCTCAAATGACAAAGTTCAAAATTGTTATTATTATTATTATTATTATTATTATTATTATTATTATTGTTAAAATTATTCAAAGGTTGTGTACTTAAGAGAAGACAAGAGACTTATTGTTTTTATGTTCAGTGTCAGCCAGAGGTGTGACCAAGTCACTTCTTTGCAAGTCACAAGTAAGTCACAAGTCTTTCCAGTTAAGTCTCGAGTCAAGTCCGAGTCAAACACAACCAAGTCCAAGTCAAGTCCAAAGTCATCGACGTGCAAGTCCAAGTCAAGTCCAAGTTCTTAACTTTGAATTTTCAAGTCATAATCGAGTCATTTGACCAATTATAATTTAAAGACTGTTCTAATAAATGATTTCTAGATAAATCTCTCTCATGAACTGAAACTGAAACATGAAATATTTTAAGATCAGTTCAAATGTTTTAACTTCATGTTTCTCATGAACGTCTCAACCTGAACATTTCATGTCTAAATGTCAGATGGACGATCCTCCATCGTGGACACCTGTCTCTCAGAAGGACACCTGTCACTCAGATGGAAACCTCCTTTGGTCTCTAGATCTTTGGCCTCGGCTAGATGTTCAATATTGTAAGAAAATATTACAAACAATGTACAAAGCTAATAAAATACCTGACCAATTGTTTTTTAAAGTAGTTATAATTTTAAAAGAACTGAAGTCTTTTTTCAGTTTTATTAAATAAAATAATAATTATTACTTAATGTTAAAGCTGATCTGATGGTCAGTTTGCCGCTGACTGACGCTGAGAGGCAGCAGGTAGAGGAGACACCTGGTCAGAGTATTGATCATGTTGTTTATAAATTTAGAGCTTTTGTCCATTTGGGGGGTCTTTAGCAGGACAAAGGACCCAGTGAGCTGGACCAGGGTCTGACCTAACCTGGACCAGGTCTGACCTAACCTGGACCAGGGTCTGACCTAACCTGGACCAGGGTCTGACCTAACCTGGACCAGGTCTGACCTAACCTGGACCAGGTCTGACCTAACCTGGACCAGGTCTGACCTCACCTTATAAGATCATTGGTCATGATTTTCAGAAGCTCAGATCTTAACTTGATGAAAAGTTGTTAATAATTATTTGAGTTTTCTCTCTTGATCCACTAAATCCACTCTGTTCATCTGACTAGCCTAGCATACTCACCTGTCTGACTGCAGCACACAAGGAATATCTGGACTACAGCCAATCAGAGGGAGGACCGGATCCGGTCCGCGAACCGCTAGTTTCTGACCAATGAGTCACAGAGTGTCTCCAGAGCTCTGGTTCTTTCATTAAATCCACGTCGTCATCGTGAGTCGACGCTGGGTCCACGCAGGCAGGGGCGGGGCCACAGGGGTGGTGCTGACCACCCTTGAGATCTGATTGGCCACCCTGCCTGATCACCCCCAGCAGAGCTGTCAGTCAGTTTTTGCACATTATATTGAATAGTTTTGTGGAATGTTTTGCCAAAATCCACAAAAACAGACACATGAGCTGTCCTAATCTCTGATGTGTTGTTAATAATATGCATAAACTGCAGTAATTCTACATTATTATTATTATTTTGATGTTTGAAAGCTCATTCATAGGCAGACGATGTATTGATGTACTAAAATGTTCATTTGTGTTCTACTGATTCTGTTCTGATTTTGCATGGTAAACAGATCCATGTGTTTTACTTCAGTAAATAAATGAATTAAAATAATCAAAATGTTGGTCTGCTGTTTAAGACTGCAGAACATTTAAATACAATGGACTTTTTAGTGGGCCACCCTTCTATAATCTTTGCCCCTGCCTGCCCAGAGAAAAGTTCTAGACACGCCCCTGCAGCAGCACGGCGATCAGCTGCTGTTTAGTTTCTCTTTAGCAGCAGCAGGTCACTCTGCTGGCTCTCATGAAGCAGAAAGGTTACTGACTCCTCCGGGTCGCGGACTTCTTAATAGAAGGGCTCCTTTAGGATCTGAATTTGAGTTCTCCTGGTTTAATGTGTGTCTGCTGCTGAACTTCAGAGACACGTTCAGCGTCGGAGAGTTTCTCCTCCGATCAGCTGATCGCTGCGGTGCGAGGGAGATTTTTAGCAGCGCCAGTGAGGGACGAGGCCGCATTTGTGTCAAATAGGTCTGATCTAGAGCCGTTTTCAGTGCTAAAATATCAAATATCTTCAAGTCATCATCAAGTCAACACACGCAAGTCGAGTCAAGTCGCAAGTCATTGACGTTCAAGTCCGAGTCAAGTCGCGAGTCTTTCTAGATTTTACCAAGTCGAGTCAGAAGTCATCAAAATGATGACTCGAGTCTGACTCGAGTCCAAGTCATGTGACTCGAGTCCACACCTCTGGTGTCAGCTGTTACAAAGTTGATGTGCAGGTAATAAGTGAAATAAATATTTATATTGGAAAAACATCGTGAGAGAATAATGATCTCAATTCTAAGCAAAAAAAATCGTGATTCTCATTTTATCCAGAATCGTGCAGCCCTACTGTGGCGGCGATGTGTGTTTTCTGAAAGAGAAACCTCACAGTGGTTCTCCAAACTTTATCTGACGGACCATTAGAGGTTCCTCTGATATTTTGTTTATCTTTCTTAATCAGGTCCAAATATTTGTCATAATAAACAGAAACATAAAAATGTAATTTGAATTTAGTGTGTAGGAGACCTAATAATTGACTGATTAACAGGATACTGCCTCCTGGCAATTGACTACTACGTTCGCTGGACATCGTTTGTGGACTCGCAAAGTGCCGACTGCTTCATTTATGTTGGAGTTGGGATTTTCTCTTCACTACTCATCTCCCTCTGCTGGTGGGAAAACACAATGCAGGCCACAAACAACATGCAGGTATAATGCTTTTCTTTGGATATGTCGCCGCTCCATAAACGCAACATTCTGACTTGGGATGATCAGTGAAGCTCTTTTCATGTCTTACCTCACAGGAAACGCTGTCAGAATTGGATGGTTTCAGAGACTTTGTCTTTGTTATCAGCAGCATCTTGAGAATACTGGTGATAGGTAATTATCTACCGTCACTGTCTGAATTAGTGTGCACCGGTCAAAATAATATACTGACAAGCTCAGACGTGCAGGGGGAGTGCATTGTCAACACTTTGAATCATTGTGGATTGATGTGTTTAGGAAAAGATTCTAACATTTAAAACAGAAAACAAGCATGTTCCTGTGATGTCAACGATGTAATACGCTGTGGATGACGTTCTTGAGTTTTAAATAGCTGCTTCACATATTTCTTGCAGAACATAATACTATGACTATTAGCTTCTGTTGTCTTTACAAAAATATGTATTTTCTTAATATGCCGTCTGTTTTATTCATTTTAGGGGCCGTGTACCTGATCTACTATGTGCTCATTGATGAGTCCATCGTCTGGTCAGACTTTACGCTGCAGAGTGATGAATGGGAAATCCTACAAACAGGACTTGTGCTTTTTTTCTTACAAGTAAGATAAAGAAAAAACAGTCAAATTTGGTTTGTTAAAGTATAGTGTGTGTTCCTCTACCTCCTTCAGTGGACTCTCTAATTGTTTTAGTGTATCCATTGCACCACTTCAACAAATTGGATTAAACAGAATGACAGCATCTTAGAAAGCATGGTCAATGTCATGTAACATATATTTCAAGATGCCCAAAAATGACTGTAGGAAACAGAAATTTAATGTGAGCAAACAAAAAGATATTGATGTTTCACTCGTTTATACATAAAACCTGGAAAACCTATCTGACACATCGTACTTTAATAGGTTCAAAAGCACAGCCAAAGAAACCCCGCACTGCCAAACTGTAACTTTTTATCTAACACATTCAATATTTGCTTGCCGTAGGCCTAATGAATATTTATTCTGTACTTTGCACCAGGCCTTCTGTTCAGCAGCTTGCCACTGGTTCGGTGTTGTCGCCTGTAAGATCCACGCTGTCAGGATGAGTTTTGCTCTGCCTCTGTGCTGCACAGGACCTACAGTGCTTGGGTTGGGACTCTTGCTTTTCATAACACAGGCAGAAAAACTGGATGAAACACAGTCAGCAAACTACCCTGGTGAGGTTTTTTTTTTTTATTAATATACACTTACTGTTGAGATCTGATCGTGCTTCACACCTTTTAAAGTGGCAAACTGAAATACCTAACAATAAAGCCTCTGCTATCAGTCCTGAGATCTCTCATGTGTTTTTGAAGAGCTCTGTGTTTTATCTATCAAGGTGCAGTAATGAAAACCTGCTGCAGTCACACCCAGTTGTACTTTGGTCCTAACCAGCGACAATCATCTTTCTTACATCGATATATCCAGAAATATGTTTCTCTGTGCTGCACATCAGCAGGAATCCAGAAGTCACCCAGAAATCCAGCTTTTATTCCTTTTATTAAATTAGCTTTGAAAAAGTCGTTATTACTTTTCAGATGATCGGTATTTAAATTCACATGGTGTATTATAAAAAAAACTGTAGAGATGAGTCTCTGTAATGAATGATTTCTCATTCTAAACTTTAATTGTTTGCAGATTTCTGTGACAGCTTGGTCTACCTGAGTAACAAAAACACAACTCCTATAGCTCTACTTGAGGTGACCAAGAGCATCTGCCGAACTTCCCTTAACAGGTCCGTAGTGCATTTCAGCACTCGCTGCATAAAATTGATGGTTGTATGTAGATTTGTGTTTAATGTACAAAAGGTAATCAATAATTTGTTATACTATACATGCACTGCAGCTCAAAAGACTTGAATCACTTGGAAATTATTTTCTAAAATTCACAAAATTGTATGCATTTCACAAAAAATTGCAATTAAAGCAGCACTCCGGAGGATTTCAGCAAGTAAGCAGTTTTTGAATCTAACGTCCAAAGGCTCCTCCTCAAAACATCTCGACACGCGCGTCCGGTCGCGTGTGCGCGCGTGCACGCGGCGCATATACTTCGGACATGAACTGTACAGCTCACTGTGTAGGGTTTAATCACTCACAGTTCACAATCTTATTCCAACAACACTACGAGGGTCTGATGAGCCCTCTCTGTCCCTGCTGCTTCTGATATTAGCTCTGTTAGCAGAGAGCTGCTGCTGGACTCTGAAGCTGAACTTGACTCAGCCCTGGATGAACTTTCTGACCAAAATAAACGCATAATCCTGTCAAGCCTTGCCATTCTGTGAGGTGAAAGGTTTAAAAATTAAAATAAATCCATCTTTAGCTGGGGAATGGGTAGGTTTTTAGTAGAAATGAGCCGTGAGTCCTCAGTGAACGGCTGAGACGGCAGAGAAACACACGGAGCGTCCTGTACGACAGCGCCCCCTACTGGTACAGGTTTGGTCGATGCGCGTGCATGTTGAGAGAATGCAGAAATTTGAATTTCATTGGCTGAAAAATGTCGGCGGCAAGAAATAATGGAAAGGGGTCTCTAGGAGGAAGGAGGGTCTTCATCAGAATGACAGATGTTGTGGAACTCAACCCATAGATCATAGTTTAGACCTGAAATATCATTTAAAACATTTAGAAAACTTTGATACAGAGAAAAATGCTCCAGAGTGCCGCTTTAACTGGCACATTTTTAAAAAATATTTTTCAAGGATCCATTATCAGCAGCCATCAGTTGTCTGCATTAGTCCTGATACGGTTTCTGGTTAATCATTTTATAAGGCTAGATGATTAAACTTTTGAAGTTGTGTTACACAGTCTGCAGGTTGTAAAATGGGAAATCTGTACAAAGTGGAAGGGACAACTAATAAGGAACATTAGCACAAGATTGTGCAAATCCATACCATACACTGTAGACAGCATTTGATTGGGATCAATAGCATTTCATCAAAGGATAATGACTTGAAACACACCTTCAAAATGTGTCATCAATATTTAGAGAATATCAGTCTCCAGATATGAGCCATACTGACTGTATGGTACAGAGAAAAACTCGGGACATGATACAGAAAGCATGGAGTGAAATCTCATCAGATTACCTCAAAGGGCTGAGGGCTAAAATGTCTAAGGCCTGCCAGGCTGGAAATTACTTGTTTTGTTTCCCTGTTTAGCTTAGTTTTTCATGAAGACATATTTTTGAAAAATACATTAATCTTTTCTAATTAAGCATTAATTTGCAAGATCTAAATGTTTTGCTCATTTGTCACAATGAAAAATAAAACATGTCTAAGTGATCCCAAACCTTTGAGCTGTATTATAAATAGTTTTCTAGAATTTTTTTTAATGAGTGTTTGGTTGACAGCCACTACTTGACATGGCCTTTTTTAATGCTGGCACTGGAGGGAGTGTGCATGTGGTCGGGATTCGTCACAAGCACCTACTACGTATGGAAGACCAAGGTATGAAAATAAACGCACATCTTTTATTGTACTTATTAAAAGATTTTTTTTCCATAAAAACTCCATTCACCCAAATCATAAAAAGATGTATTTGGATGACCCAAGCCTCCACAATAAACACATTAGTTTAGAGCTACGCTACTGTCTGATTCACAGGTAAAACCATCACACACTACAGTGAGCTAGCTGCTTTAAGACCAGACAGAAAGGCGTGCACTCTAATGCTTCTGTGATCCAACGTGCATTAGGTCCAGCGCATCGAGAGGACGTCTCAGCTATTTGTCCGTCGTCTCTATGAGTCTGCTTTCATCGACCTGTCTCTACTACTCAATACCAAGATGAAGTTTCCAAAAGCCCAAACCAACGAGAGGTAAGTCTGAAAAAGTGATTTCTTTACTTTTTTTAGATATGGAATATGGAACATTAATTTTTCAGCATGTTACAAGATATTCTTAAGGGTTCTGAAACATGGACACTCCAATTTAAAATCTTCAGATGCCATCAAAGTGAGGAAAAGAAAGTTGGGACTGAAAGGGACTAAATCAAAACTGCAAAATATGCACAAAGTTATTAAACACCTAATACTGTAATATTGTTTTTGTAAAGGATTAGTTTTGAAGTCAAATTTACGGACGTAGCACTGATGCATTACATGTTTTACAATGGTAATAAATATTGATAACTGAAATGTCTTTCATGTGAATATTAGCATGAAAAGTGTTACACATTGTCCCATCTCTTCAACACTTTTCACAGCCAAGATGAACTACAGAGCTGTGTGATCTACCTTTGTGCCACCATGTGGCATGAGACCTACGATGAAATGCTGAAGATTCTCACTTCCATGTTCAGGTAACACACTCTGCCACTACAGAAAGCTCTTATACTGGTAAAACACCGGCAGCATGGGCTCAATTTTTTTGCACCAAAGAAACATTTTTACATTAATCAGTTCACTCATCGTTTCAGGTTGGACCGCTATCGAGGCGACCCAAAAGAGGAACACAAAGACTGCTTTGACTTTGAAAGCCACATTTATGTAGATGATGCCTTCATGACTGAACCGAGCAAAGAAGATGAAAAGGAGACAAAAACATTCGTCAATTCATATGTGAATGATTTGATTCATGTTGTCATAGAGGTCTACAGGTGAGCTTTGTTGCTCATATTTCACACACATGCACATATAAACCTCTCTAACCAAGGCTTTA
Source organism: Callopanchax toddi (assembly GCA_006937965.1). Classification (NCBI taxonomy): domain Eukaryota; kingdom Metazoa; phylum Chordata; class Actinopteri; order Cyprinodontiformes; family Nothobranchiidae; genus Callopanchax; species Callopanchax toddi. The sequence goes on from SSNR01000521.1 coordinate 270,567, forward strand.
CCTATTGTATCACACAGGGTGTTCACCAACAAAGAGCCAGACGATGTGTCAATCATTGAGACTCCCTATGGTGGAAGGTTAATATTTGTTTTGCCAGAGGGTAACATGCTCTATGTTCACCTAAAGGACAAAGCAAAAATCAGGCACAAAAAAAGATGGTCCCAGGTAAGAATTAGCAGCTTCTTGTGTGTATTTCCAATTTTAGATTATGCTGATATAGTTTACCAAAATACTACTGCTTCCCGTCTCAATCCTCTTGATGTCGTTTATAATAGTATTTGCCGTTTTGTTTTGCGTTGTCCCTTCAGAACTCACCACTGCTGTACGTATGTATGAAAGTCTGTCTTGGCTCCCACTAAAGGCCAGACGTAGATTTCATTGGTTAGTGTTTATTTATAAGTGTATATTTTTTGATTTTCCAGCATATTTAAAAAATGATTTGGTGCCCATTAGTGGCCTTTACAATACTAGGTTCAACGAGCAGATGTTTTGTTGTCCCGCCGTTTAAAAAAGAAGTTGGTAGACTGGCTTTTGGAGTTAAGGCCCCACTCGACTGGAATAACCTCCCTGCTGAGATACGTGCGACTACAAGATACAAGATAACTTTATTGCCATTGCATCAGCGTCCTGATACAACGAAACTTACTTTCGTTTATTTAAGAACTCTGTTTATTTACATGTCTCTTCTACTTGTAATTGTTTTTAAGTGTGTATTTGAAGGTTGGTCTGTACCAAATCGGTTTATGTTAACTTATTACTGTATCCAGAGTGCACTATGTGTATGGTTTAATGTATATGAGCTAGGGTAAGTGATTTTGATTTGATTATTTATATTGGTGTTGCTTACTGTTTTTTAATTTTAGTCTATTATCTTCAGTTAATATAATTTGTTTTTGGTATTTTATTGTTCGTTTTGTTTCGTTTCGTTGGTTGGTTTAGCCACTTGCTGTCTCGTCATGTTTCTGTTCCGTTTGATTTTGAAGGAGGACCCTCTCACAAACGAGATGTTGCATCTCAAGAGGTTTTATCCTCCAAAAATCTATGTATATAAATAAATAAATTTCTAGCCTAGTAAACTAGACCGTCATTTCTGCTCTGCAGAATTTGGTCTAGCCACGCTCATTGGAACCTCTGCCGTCCCCTGATTAGTCCGGTCAGTCTCGTACCGGGCCAATCACAACGCTTACACGGGTTTGAGGGCGGGATTAGGTGGTGACGTCAGCGCGCCGACTCTGAATTTAAACAACATGGCGGCAGTACGGGAACCGCGGCATTCGTTTGAAACGTCTTTATTATCAACTTTGGATGATTTAGATTTGTGCTTTTCTTTAAGTCGTGAGCAGATAGAGGCACTTAAGTCTTTTATTTTGAAAGAGTATTTATTGGCCGCTTTGCCAATGGGACACGGTAAAGTTTAATCTACCAGCTGGTTCTGGTTGATGCTAAATGGCTCTAGCGCTATCCAATAGCATGTGAAGACCATTTGATTGACAACCGTTGATCCCGCCCCTATGAATGAGTCGTTTCAATGGACCATGGCCAGACTATATACCACATATAGTCTGGTTTACCAGGCTAGTGTATTTCAGGAGTTGAAGCAAAATATTTTCATCTGAAGAAAACTTAGTTTGTCCGGGGGGTTTAGCGTGGTTCGCAACCAGATTGTACTGGCCCAAAGTTACCATATAGGCCAGTCCAGCCCGGTCCACTTCCAGACCCAGGGCAAGTACCGTCGGCCTGAGGGGTGTAGTGCAGACTTCTGTCCAGGTGGAGGGAGGATGATACCGGTCGATCCAAACTCGCCTCCTTCCCCTGGACACAGGTCCTCGCACAGCACCTCGGTCCACACATATTATTGGTGGGGATGCGTCGCCTCCGTCCACGCTAAATCTACGGCCTTCGCTATTTGACAGATGGTATCTTTTTTTCCAATTGACAAAAATCCATTGCCACAATGGAGAACTTTAATCCCTGGTGTATTTATAATTAGTTTAACTGATAAATGATTAAAATAAACTTCCAGCTTATTTTAAAGTTAAAGTATATTGCATCCAAGTGTCAACATCAAATTTTACCTCATAAAGTAATCAAAACTACACACCCCAACCAGACCCTGAAAAGGAACAATTACAACCAAGAGAGTTCAAACAAATGAGATCTGCGCAATAAAAGGAGTGATTTTAACCCAAAATGTTCTGTTCTAAACCTAGTAAACATAAACATGGTGGTTTTATAGCCTCAAGATAAAACAACAATTTTTAAGACAATTAAATTTTTAAAAATCTCATGAATGTTATACAGTAGTCAAAATATGTTTGAATACAATTTTTAAATTGTCAAATGTTAAAGTCTTACAGTGTAGTAAGATGACAAATCTCTAAATGTTTTGGTGAAGAACCTAACATTTTCTAGTCATGTTTGTAATGCTGTGAATGTCTTAATGGCTTCCAGATAATGTATATGTATTATCTGCTGGGCTGGAAAGGTTACATCGTCAAGAACCCTCAGAAAATCACAGTAAGATTTTCCCTCCATTTGCATCTGTTGAGTTCATATTTTAATGCTAAAAGTGCATAATCAAAATACTGACCCTTTGATCCCAGCACCTGAACACTGGCAGAGACAGTATAGTCTCCCTGGCAGATTCCAGCCAGATCTTCACGGTTAATTATCATGACAATGACACCAAGAGAAGGTGCATCACAGATGACAACACATATATTCTGGCTTTGGACGGAGATACGGACTTTCATCCTAAAGCAGTGGTTCTGCTGGTAGACAGGTCAGCGCCAAGCAAATCAACCACTTTATTCTATCATGGCTCAACTTAAACAGCTGACAGAAAATACTTTTGTATTAGTAGTTTGTAGCTAAATTTATATATTTTCTTAACAGGCTGAGGATGTATTACAACGTCGGTGCAGCATGTGGTAGAATCCATCCTACTGGTATGGGTAAGTAGTCTTTTTAATAATTCAAATGTGTTTGTGCTCCAAACATTTACACCATGGGCCACATTCAGAATTTTATCTGGCATGCAAGATAATATAGTTAATATGTAATACAGGCCCAGTTTCAACATCAAACCTAAAAATAAACAAACTCAGTAAGTTATGTATGTTAATGCTTTTAAACTCCAAGGAAATGAAAAATGTTTGAATTTATATTATTACCGTACATACAAAAGAGGGATTTCAGTAATGTGCTGTATTTTTATAATCCAGCTAATAAAGTTAACAGTAAATCTGACAAAATTGAGTGAAAAGGTAGTGGTACACAATAAGTATTCTGAAATGACTAATAAAGTTTTAAGAATAAATCAATTTAATTAACTAAAGACTGAACATCAGAAAGACTTGCAATATGTATCTATAATGAATGAACTTTATTTCAGACAAAAGGTTTGTCCATATCCCAAGATAAAAAAAAAATAATAATAATAATAATAATAATAATAATATAATAATAATAAAATCAAGTTAAAACCGTAACATACAAAAGCACAGATAAAACCATAAAATTAGTACAAAAAATAAAACACATTCCCATTACAGACCATATAAGCAGTTGTTCCAGTGTTTAAAAAGGTCTGAGGAATACCTTGTGTCACTGGAAGTTAGAGTTGACAGAGCTCTGACTACAGTGTTAGTTGACATACTCAATCGGCAGATGAATTTATGCATGTAGAACCTCAGTAGTGCATGAAAAGTAGGGATGTTACTCACAACAAACATTTGACTTGCAGAGGTCCATCTTGGGAGCCTCATGAGGATTCTAAAAGCATCCTGATAAGCCACTTGTAGTTTCTTCATTACTGCCTTACTATAGCTGCACCACAAGTGGGCAGTATAGAAGGGAGTACAGAAGGATCGGAAGAGGGTCACCTTGACATAATCTGAGCACATGCCAAAGTTACGTGCCAGAGTGTTAGCCTGCATGTACAGCTTACAGCACTGCCTCTTAATATCCTCATCATCACGGAGGTCACTTCTTAAAATATGCCCCAAGTATTTTACTTTTCTCACCACATCCAGGACTTGATTTGTTAAGCAAAAAGATGGAAAGTTGAGCTTCTGGTCCTCCTTAGTTGCAGCAATCATGACAACACTCTTTTTGGGGTTAAACAAAATGTCAAATTGTTCACCATACCCAGCACAGACCCTAAGCAGCTGCTGCAGGCCAGCGCTGTAGGGTGACAAGAGGACTAGATCATCTGCATATATTAAATGATTAACAAGGAGGTCACCCACCAAGCATCCAGTCTTGCGATCATTCAGTGCAACAGACAACTCATCAAGGTACAGATTAAAAAAGGACAGGAGACAAAATCCCACCTTGTCTGACCCCATTAGATACGGAGAAAGGTTCAGACACTTCCATCCCCCACTTGACCTGCATCAATTGGTGAGAGTACCAGAAGTGTAAAATCCTAATCAGGTATGAAGGAACCCCTCTGTTTTGTAGTTTAACAAAAAGTTTTTGATGATTGACTCTGTCAAAGGCCTTGGAGGCATCTAAAAAACACATAAAAACAGATGTATTCTGCCTCATATACTTACTTACAGTTTCTTTTAAAGCATAGATACATAAATCAGTACTAAGTTTACGTTTAAAACCAAACTGATTATCTGTTGTTGCTATAGACTCTTGAAGTCTTTCTAGCAAAATATGCTCAAACACTTTGGACAACACGCTTGCCAGAGCAATAGGCCTGTAGTTATCAATACAGGATATTTTCCCTGTTTTCTCTTTGACTACGGGGACTAAAAGAACAGATAACATGTGATCAGGTAAGATGCCATGCTTCAAAAAGCCAGTAAAGCACAATGAAAGTAACACATGAGCTCTACAACTAGCGTACCTCATGTGCTCTGCTGATAATTGATCAGGGCCACATGCTTTGTTTAAAGACATTTTCTCGACAACGATTCGGACTTCATCAGCTCAGACAATCATACCAGGATTGTTGTCAATATTGCCAGCATTGAACCTTTCACTATTTACACAGTTAAAAATTCTGCTATAGTGTTTCCTCCATACTTCTGCAATATTCTTATCACCTGAAACCCCATTAATAGTTGCTGGTAGCAGTGGCTTACTGTTACAGGTGAGTTTTAACTCCTTCCAGAACTCAAAAGCTTTATTATTCTTAAGTTTATTTGCTAGGGAGTTTGCCCGCATTGTTTGCTCATTCCTTTTAATGTAGCGAACAGCATTCTTAAACTTAGCGTTAGCAGTTTTCTTAGACTCTAACATTGTACCAGATTTTGGTTTACCAGCAGCTACCCAGGCTTTATAGGCTGCTCTGGATTCAGCGTGCAACACCGAGGCATGCTCACTCCACCCTGGTAGGGGTTCAAATTTTGTTGTTCCTTTTTGGCAGAGAACCCTGCTGGCACTGTTCAAGCAGTCCACAATATTCTGGTACAGAGTGCCTAAATGCTGCCTGTGTTCCATATGTTCACAATTAACATCTTTACACTGTAATGTTTCTTTGTGCAAGCTAACAGTGCTCAGACTTCGATCTGACAGTAAGTTATATTTCCTAATATCCTCATCTGTCGCTTTAGCCCAAGTCACCTTGTCTATGTGTGTAATGCTCTGATGTTGGAGCAGCATAATGAACAAGAACTACCTGCTTTATGTTCCTATTCCTAAAATAGAATTTTCACCTTGTAGTTTTCAAACTTTTGTACTTTAAACATTCCACCTTAAATCCTTCAAACCACAGATATGAATCCATGTCCGCATTAAGCTCCATCATAAAGATGTTCAAAAAGAACCAGATACTGACCCAAAGCAGCATTCACTACTAGTCTATGTAAACATTTCAGTTCTAACTGCATTGAATTCAGTTCTAAATCATGTACAACCAAATATGACATTAAAAAAACAATTAAATGTAAGTGTGTGTCTTCTAGTAACATAATTCCAACTTTGTAAATCACTAAGTTTCTAGTCTATAATAATTTCAGCCAGGTCCACACAAGCTGCGCACTTCATAAAACTGTTGTCCTCTTACCTTAGATGTTCCTCTTGACTTTATTCTTTTTTTTTGCATGCTGCAGTTTTCTTCCTGACTGCTGCACACTTGAGTTTCACCTTTAACTCCATGAAGCTCTGGCTCCTTTCCTTTACGTTGCCCAGTTATTGCAACATGATCTCCTCTTCTTCATATTTTCTATGAAACATACAGAGTTTATCTATAACCACAGTTTGTACAAATAGCCAACTGAGCAGTTTCAAAGGGTGCGTGAAAGAGTCAAAATCACCGTTTAAAGGTCTAACAAAGTTATTTCTCTGAGATCAAAAGGCCAACAAGATGTTTTGTGGTTACTTTTTGCACTTTGTCGAAGTTTTTATGAGGCGAGCTCAATTTCAGGTCCCTGGAAGGATTCAAATAGTTTCCCTAAAATCCAAAAATGTGCACTAGAGTTTAAATTAAACAGTAGTTGAAAAGCATAAAGTTTTAAAGGGGAAAAAAGTTACAGAAAAAATGTAAGTAAGTTAGTCTAATGACCAAGTTACTGTTTTATTTACTCAAGTTTTTGCCATAACTTTTTTTTTTCCTTTCAAACTTTATTGAATACAACACAAAGCAAAGAGAATTAGTTCAACTCAATAATGTGCAGCTGATAGCATTCTCGCAAAAACACACACCTCAAATTCAAAACGCAACATATATTTTTGGGAGTGACTGAGATCTTAGCATATGAGGTTCCATATTAGCATTTTAGCATGAGTTCAGGTGAACCACAAACTTCCTTTTTATGCTTTTTGTCAATGTCAACCTTTTTATAAAGCACTTTAAAAACAACAGAGCTGAGCCAAAGTGCTGTACAGCAAAAATAAAAACAATAAAAACTCAACAATCCCATCAGAACGATAAAATAGCAATGAAACATAATTATTAAAGCAAGGATAAATAGTAAAGAGATCATAAAAATCCAAAGATTAAAACAAAAACAATGCCATGGTCTTTAATTGTATTAATTGTCTTAACTTCCGTTTAATTAAAGCAGCACTCCGGAGGATTTCATCAGGAGAGCAGTTTTTGAATCTAGCGTCCAAAGGCTCCTCCTCAAAACATCTCGACACGCGCGTCCGGTCGCGTGTGCGCGCGTGCACGCGGCGCATATACTTCGGACATGAACTGTACCGCTCAATGTGTAGGGTTTAATAACTCACAGTTCACAATCTTATTCCAACAACACTACGAGGGTCTGATGAGCCCTCTCTGTCCCTGCTGCTTCTGATATTAGCTCTGTTAGCAGAGAGCTGCTGCTGGACTCTGAAGCTGAACTTGACTCGGCCCTGGATGAACTTTCTGACCAAAATAAACGCGTAACCCTGTCAAGCCTTGCCATTCTGTGAGGTGAAAGGTTTAAAAATAAAAATAAATCCATCTTTAGCTGGAGAATGGGTAGGTTTTTAGTAGAAATGAGCCGTGAGTCCTCAGTGAACGGCTGAGACGGCAGAGAAACACACGGAGCGTCCTGTACGACAGCGCCCCCTACTGGTACAGGTTTGGTCGATGCGCGTGCATGTTGAGAGAATGCAGACATTTGAATTTCATTGGCTGAAAAATGTCGGCGGCAAGAAATAATGGAAAGGGGTCTCTAGGAGGAAGGAGGGTCTTCATCAGAATGACAGATGTTGTGGAACTCAACCCATAGATCATAGTTTAGACCTGAAATATCATTTAAAACATTTAGAAAACTTTGATACAGAGAAAAATGCTCCAGAGNTAAAAAAAAAATAATAATAATAATAATAATAATAATAATATAATAATAATAAAATCAAGTTAAAACCGTAACATACAAAAGCACAGATAAAACCATAAAATTAGTACAAAAAATAAAACACATTCCCATTACAGACCATATAAGCAGTTGTTCCAGTGTTTAAAAAGGTCTGAGGAATACCTTGTGTCACTGGAAGTTAGAGTTGACAGAGCTCTGACTACAGTGTTAGTTGACATACTCAATCGGCAGATGAATTTATGCATGTAGAACCTCAGTAGTGCATGAAAAGTAGGGATGTTACTCACAACAAACATTTGACTTGCAGAGGTCCATCTTGGGAGCCTCATGAGGATTCTAAAAGCATCCTGATAAGCCACTTGTAATTTCTTCATTACTGCCTTACTATAGCTGCACCACAAGTGGGCAGTATAGAAGGGAGTGCAGAAGGATCGGAAGAGGGTCACCTTGACATAATCTGAGCACATGCCAAAGTTACGTGCCAGAGTGTTAGCCTGCATGTACAGCTTACAGCACTGCCTCTTAATATCCTCATCATCACGGAGGTCATTTCTTAAAATATGCCCCAAGTATTTTACTTTTCTCACCACATCCAGGACTTGATTTGTTAAGCAAAAAGATGGAAAGTTGAGCTTCTGGTCCTCCTTAGTTGCAGCAATCATGACAACACTCTTTTTGGGGTTAAACAAAATGTCAAATTGTTCACCATACCCAGCACAGACCCTAAGCAGCTGCTGCAGGCCAGCGCTGTAGGGTGACAAGAGGACTAGATCATCTGCATATATTAAATGATTAACAAGGAGGTCACCCACCAAGCATCCAGTCTTGCTATCATTCAGTGCAACAGACAACTCATCGAGGTACAGATTAAAAAGGACAGGAGACAAAATCCCACCTTGTCTGACCCCATTAGATACGGAGAAAGGTTCAGACACTTCCATCCCCCACTTGACCTGCATCAATTGGTGAGAGTACCAGAAGTGTAAAATCCTAATCAGGTATGAAGGAACCCCTCTGTTTTGTAGTTTAACAAAAAGTTTTTGATGATTGACTCTGTCAAAGGCCTTGGAGGCATCTAAAAAACACATAAAAACAGATGTATTCTGCCTCATATACTTACTTACAGTTTCTTTTAAAGCATAGATACATAAATCAGTACTAAGTTTACGTTTAAAGCCAAACTGATTATCTGTTGTTGCTATAGACTCTTGAAGTCTTTCTAGCAAAATATGCTCAAACACTTTGGACAACACGCTTGCCAGAGCAATAGGCCTGTAGTTATCAATACAGGATATTTTCCCTGTTTTCTCTTTGACTACGGGGACTAAAAGAACAGATAACATGTGATCAGGTAAGATGCCATGCTTCAAAAAGCCAGTAAAGCACAATGAAAGTAACACATGAGCTCTACAACTAGCGTACTTCATGTGCTCTGCTGATAATTGATCAGGGCCACACGCTTTGTTTAAAGACATTTTCTTGACAGCGATTCGGACTTCATCAGCTCGGACAATCATACCAGGATTGTTGTCAATATCGCCAGCATTGAACCTTTCACTATTTACACAGTTAAAAATTCTGCTACAGTGTTTCCTCCATACTTCTGCAATATTCTTACCACCTGAAACCCCATTAATAGTTGCTGGTAGCAGTGGCTTACTGTTACAGGTGAGTTTTAACTCCTTCCAGAACTCAAAAGCTTTATTAGTCTTAAGTTTATTTAATAGGGAGTTTGCCCGCATTGTTTGCTCATTCCTTTTAATGTAGCGAACAGCATTCTTAAACTTAGCGTTAGCAGTTTTCTTAGACTCTAACATTGTACCAGATTTTGGTTTACCAGCAGCTACCCAGGCTTTATAGGCTGCTCTGGATTCAGCGTGCAACACCGAGGCATGCTCACTCCACCCTGGTAGGGGTTCAAATTTTGTTGTTCCTTTTTGGCAGAGAACCCTGCTGGCACTGTTCAAGCAGTCCACAATATTCTGGTACAGAGTGCCTAAATGCTGTCTGTGTTCCATATGTTCACAATTAACATCTTTACACTGTAATGTTTCTTTGTGCAAGCTAACAGTGCTCAGACTTCGATCTGACAGTAAGTTATATTTCCTAATATCCTCATCTGTCGCTTTAGCCCAAGTCACCTTGTCTATGTGTGTAATGCTCTGATGTTGGAGCAGCACAGGCAATGTTTCACAGTTTAACTCCATGGAGACAGGGATGTGGTCAGTTGTTGCCAGGGGATACAAGACCTCCACCTTGGATATACATTCATGTGCATCCTCAGTGCATATACAGTGATCAAGCCAGGATGTTGTGTGCCAAGCCTCACTGATATATGTGTGGCTGTCTGCCGGCAATTTCTCTTTACTAGTTAAAATTAAATTATTATTTTCACAAAACTGAATCAGGTGTTGCCCAAAGATGGAGCGTGTGTCAGAAATATCAGCATTCATATCACCAACAATAAAAACACAGTTAGAATCACACTGACTAATAAAAGAGCTTAAAAAACCAAGTTTAGCCAGATATTCATCTTCATTTTGCTGACTCTCATATGGGGTATAAATA
>SSNR01000521.1:281712-299212 GCA_006937965.1 Callopanchax toddi
AGAACTAACAGTGTATATGAGGAGTATCACACACAGAACTAACAGTGTATATGAGGAGTATCACAGAGAACTAACAGTGTATATGAGGAGTATCACACAGAACTAACAGTGTATATGAGGAGTATCACACACAGAACTAACAGTGTACATGAGGAGTATCACAGAGAACTAACAGTGTATATGAGGAGTATCACACACAGAACAAACAGTGTATATGAGAAGTATCACACACAGAACTAACAGTGTATATGAGGAGTATCACACACAGAACTAACAGTGTACATGAGGAGTATCACAGAGAACTAACAGTGTATATGAGGAGTATCACACACAGAACTAACAGTGTATATGAGGAGTATCACACACAGAACTAACAGTGTATATGAGGAGTATCACAGAGAACTAACAGTGTATATGAGGAGTATCACACAGAACTAACAGTGTATATGAGGAGTATCACACACAGAACTAACAGTGTATATGAGGAGTATCACAGAGAACTAACAGTGTATATGAGGAGTATCACACANTTCTTCATATTTTCTATGAAACATACAGAGTTTATCTATAACCACAGTTTGTACAAATAGCCAACTGAGCAGTTTCAAAGGGTGCGTGAAAGAGTCAAAATCACCGTTTAAAGGTCTAACAAAGTTATTTCTCTGAGATCAAAAGGCCAACAAGATGTTTTGTGGTTACTTTTTGCACTTTGTCGAAGTTTTTATGAGGCGAGCTCAATTTCAGGTCCCTGGAAGGATTCAAATAGTTTCCCTAAAATCCAAAAATGTGCACTAGAGTTTAAATTAAACAGTAGTTGAAAAGCATAAAGTTTTAAAGGGGAAAAAAGTTACAGAAAAAATGTAAGTAAGTTAGTCTAATGACCAAGTTACTGTTTTATTTACTCAAGTTTTTGCCATAACTTTTTTTTTTCCTTTCAAACTTTATTGAATACAACACAAAGCAAAGAGAATTAGTTCAACTCAATAATGTGCAGCTGATAGCATTCTCGCAAAAACACACACCTCAAATTCAAAACGCAACATATATTTTTGGGAGTGACTGAGATCTTAGCATATGAGGTTCCATATTAGCATTTTAGCATGAGTTCAGGTGAACCACAAACTTCCTTTTTATGCTTTTTGTCAATGTCAACCTTTTTATAAAGCACTTTAAAAACAACAGAGCTGAGCCAAAGTGCTGTACAGCAAAAATAAAAACAATAAAAACTCAACAATCCCATCAGAACGATAAAATAGCAATGAAACATAATTATTAAAGCAAGGATAAATAGTAAAGAGATCATAAAAATCCAAAGATTAAAACAAAAACAATGCCATGGTCTTTAATTGTATTAATTGTCTTAACTTCCGTTTAATTAAAGCAGCACTCCGGAGGATTTCATCAGGAGAGCAGTTTTTGAATCTAGCGTCCAAAGGCTCCTCCTCAAAACATCTCGACACGCGCGTCCGGTCGCGTGTGCGCGCGTGCACGCGGCGCATATACTTCGGACATGAACTGTACCGCTCAATGTGTAGGGTTTAATAACTCACAGTTCACAATCTTATTCCAACAACACTACGAGGGTCTGATGAGCCCTCTCTGTCCCTGCTGCTTCTGATATTAGCTCTGTTAGCAGAGAGCTGCTGCTGGACTCTGAAGCTGAACTTGACTCGGCCCTGGATGAACTTTCTGACCAAAATAAACGCGTAACCCTGTCAAGCCTTGCCATTCTGTGAGGTGAAAGGTTTAAAAATAAAAATAAATCCATCTTTAGCTGGAGAATGGGTAGGTTTTTAGTAGAAATGAGCCGTGAGTCCTCAGTGAACGGCTGAGACGGCAGAGAAACACACGGAGCGTCCTGTACGACAGCGCCCCCTACTGGTACAGGTTTGGTCGATGCGCGTGCATGTTGAGAGAATGCAGACATTTGAATTTCATTGGCTGAAAAATGTCGGCGGCAAGAAATAATAGAAAGGGGTCTCTAGGAGGAAGGAGGGTCTTCATCAGAATGACAGATGTTGTGGAACTCAACCCATAGATCATAGTTTAGACCTGAAATATCATTTAGAACATTTAGAAAACTTTGATACAGATTAAAATGCTCCAGAGAGCCGCTTTAATACTTTTGTAGTTTTGTTGAACCTTCTGGGTCAATTTTGTCTTATAATTTAAACTCTAGGGCACATTTTTAAATCTTAGGGAAACTATTTGAACCTTTCCAGGGACCTAGCTTGCTTCATAAAAACCTCGAAAAAGTGCAAAAAGTAATCACAAAACTGTCTTGTTGGCCTTTAAACGGTAAGTCTTTATATAAACATCCCTCCTCTCCATTCATTGTTAGACCGTTTTTAATATTCTGCCCACGTATTTCCTGCGGTTGTTTTTATGTTTACTCACCCACTGGTGTTTGTCCTCACTCGGTTTTGATCGGTACCTGTACAGGAGGGAGGTGGACAGGTGGAGCTCGTTTTTCCGCAGGATAACTAAAGAGACTGACCAATCCAAGCAGCGAAGACACCCTGCGCTAGCCAATCAGAGGAAGATTGGGGCGGGGCTTGCTGCGACCGGACATTCTAAGACACAACCAGCAAAAATAAACCACTCCACTTCGTAAACAACCTTTAAAAACACAACTCAAGCGAATTTATTAAATAAATTAACTAATTTAAATGAATTTTCAAAATTCCAGTGAGGTGTGATTGTTCTGAGATTTATATCTTGAAAATTTTTTTAATTTTATTATTAATATAATGTATTTATGATTATAAATTAAATTAATATTAAAGGTGGATATTTTTGACACAGTGTCTTATTTTTGACCCCTACAAGAACTAGGTTATAAATCCTGACCCCTGTTGAACTTGAGTTTGACACCTCTGATTCACACTAACCAGCTGCAAAAGCGTCATTTCTTTTTTTTTGTGCAGAATGCTGCCACCTACTGTGGACTTTACTGATACTGCAATCTGGTTAACTTGATTTCTACAGTTAAAAACTCTAGACTTGTCTGGTCTAAATTGGATTTTCTAGTATGATATACACAAATTAGTACTGTTTCATTTAAGCCTGACATTAATAAGTTCTAAACAAGATGATCCACACAATGCAAAATAGAAACAAGCTGTTTCCCCTCACAGGCCCCATGGTGTGGTACCAGAAGTTTGAATATGCAGTAGGCCACTGGCTCCAGAAGACAGCAGAACACGTGTTTGGCTCCGTCCTGTGCAGTCCGGGATGTTTCAGTCTTTTTCGAGGGTCTGCCTTAATGGATGACAGTATTTTGAAGAGATACACAACGACTGCAACTAAAGGATCTGAATATGTGCAGTATGATCAAGGTAGTTACACACAGTCCTTCACTTTTAGCTCAACAAGTTGGGTTTTAGAACCGATCATCTCTGACAACTATTTGCTAAGGATGCATATCTACATTTTTCCAGGGGAGGATCGCTGGCTGTGCACTTTACTGCTGCAACAAGGGTGGCGTGTTGAGTACAACGCTGCATCAGACGCCTACACCAACTCACCACAGGAATTCAAAGAGTTTTACAACCAGAGGAGACGGTGGGGACCGTCCACACTGGCTAATACCCTGGACCTTCTGCACAGGTTTGTCATTTATTGTAATATTGACATTTAACATTGTAAAATATTCCATCAAACTTTAAATTTTTTGTGTTTGTTATCATTTGTACTCTAACATTAAGGGTTTCCAGTCAAATCTATAGACTACTTTTGGAATACTCACTGTAGTGTGTTGCTACTTTATTGATGTCAATGTTAATTTTGAATCTGTGCTTGTGTTTAAAATACAGTGGCAGTGAGACAGTGAAGAGGAACATGTCCATCTCCAGGCTGTATATCTTTTATCAGATGTTCACTGTTGGATCTTCTATCCTGGGACCAGCCTCTGTGACTCTCATGATAGCAGGTTGGTTTATTTCTGGTTCCTGGTTGTACTGAAGCTAACACTTTATTGTCCTTTACTGCCATTCAACCAATTATTTCAATGCATCTTAACTATTTTATTTTCAGTCAAATTGTATAACTTTTTATAAACTTTCACTTTTTTTGCAGTACCTATATTTAGCTGTCTAAACCCAACCAGGAAACTAATATAGAAGATAAGAAATAATTCTAAGATTGTTTCAAACTAGAATCTACTAATATTCTTTGTTTTTCCTTTGTTGCATCACTCGACACCCTTTTTAAAGGACTTTGGTCTTTAGCAAAAAAAATTATCATTTTAATAAACCAAATGTGCTGTAACATTTTTTTTTTTAATAAGTTGCATTTTTTGATCTGTCATTTAGGAATGACATATTATCACTGTTTTTTTCCAGGTGCTTTTCAGTTCATCTTCAAAATGGCTGGTACTCTCTCCATCATCGTCGCCTGCATCCCTCCAGTGTTCTACATATTGATCTGTTTTTTTACCAAGTCTAACACACAAATAACCATCGCTGCCATCATGAGCATTCTCTATGCATTCCTCATGACTGCATCCTTCTTTTCCATCATTGGTTGGTACCGTTGTATTTTAACGTGATATGTGTGTTGCTTTAGATCAATGTTTATAAGTGAGTGACTGTCTATAAATGAGTTTCTTCTTTTAGGTGACATGGTGGTACAGGGCACATTCTTGACCCCCACTGGAGTATTTTTGGTTTCCATGGCAATTATGTACTTTGTGACAGCTATACTGCACCCCGAGGAGTTTGGTATGTTTAAATCATAAATAAGTTCTAATTTTGTCGTGGTATGTGGGTTTTTCCTCCAGTATAAAAATATAGATGGCTTTATTTATGGCACCATGTGTCAAATAATGTTAAATATTCTCGTTGTGTGTTTTGGTGTAGCTTCTATTATCCTTTTCCCCCCACTTTTAAACTGTTACATGACTTTATAATAATTTACACTACATTACTTTATGTACCTATATATATTATATTATGTCACATTACATTGTATACATTTTGTTACATTATGTCATCTTATGTCACATGACGTTGTTTTACATTACAGTATGTATTGTTATATTTTGTTACATCATTTTATGGTACTTTAGTTATTATATACTGTACATATATATCTTATTATATAAATATTAGATTTTGTTATATGGTGTCATGTTATGTTATGGCACATCACATTCCATTGAGTTACATTACATTACTTTATATTATGTATAGTAATATTGTGACAGCCTAATATTAATATTAGGTTATGTTATGTTACATTATATTATGTCACTCAAGGCAGTGTTACATTTTCAGTGGTGTTGTATAATTGTCTAAATTTTAATGTTCTATTTTGTTGTTGTTGTTTTTTTGTTTTTTTTTTTTGCCCTATTTTCTCCTCCAGGGTTGATTATGTACGGTCTGATGTACTTCATCTGTATCCCCAGTGGATACCTCCTTCTGACCATCTACTCACTGGTTAACATGAACAATGTGTCCTGGGGCACAAGAGAATCAAACAAGTAATGCAATAATCAGAGCTTTTAATTCGTTCTGCATTCTTTGATGGATGCATATTTTTTGATTACCCAACATCTCAGTGTATTAATTATGCTAATCAAACAGTGTTTATTTGTAAGAAAAATGATAAAAAGTGTAGATTGGTGCAATAATGTGGACTTTGACTGAACAAATCTTTTAAAATGTCTATTTCCTGTTGATTTTCTGACACTATTCCACAAGATTAGGATAATCACAGTATTGATCTAACAGGCTTCATGGTAATCAACCAAATTATTATTCTTTATAAACTCTTAATGTACCTTTATTGATTCTGTTGATGTTTTCTTCTGTCTGTCCCTCTATCTGTTTATTAGGGGAGAAGCATTACAGAAGAAGAACCACAATCTTCTGTGTAAAAAGGACTGTCGACTCTGCTGCTGGGACATGAAAATACAGGTGCTGTTAGCAGATACAAGCAAACAACCTTTCACTGAGTGAATGGCTGGAATCATGCATTCTTCTGTTTTGCAGATAACCCAAGAATCAGAAAACCCCATGCTTCAGCAGATCACAGGCCTGGCTGTACCGCAAGCACTTCCTCTTCTTCCACTGGACACTAAATCTTCCTCAAAACCCGAACCTCAAACCAAAGTGGAAACCTCTGCAGAAAAGAGCAAGGAAATTAAACGTTCTCCATCTGGCAAACACAAAAAGTCTAAAGGCAGCGATGCTGGAGCCAGTGATGTGTATGTATCTATTAGGAGAAAAAAACACCTGCACAAAGAGTTGATTCTTTAATAAGTTTACCAAACACTGACGAATATGCATGTGCTTTTAAGCAGTGACAACAGCATTGAGAAGAAGAGCATACACGATTCATCTGATGATGAAGAGGATGATGATCATGTGATCAGTCATTTAGAGGAAGCAGAAAATGTCCCCGCCAAAGGTGAGCGGAGCTTGGCTTTAAGTGTTCTGAATGCTGCATCATGCAAATGCAAGAAGCAGAACATGCTGTGTAGTATAGTATAAACGTGTAACTGTTGTGTGTGCTTCTGTTTTGCAGAATGGGTGGAGCCTGTGAAACAAGAGTTTTTGAAGAAGCTGACGTATGCCAACATGAAGAGAAATCTGGACGCACAAATACGGTAAGATACAATCTGTGTAGCTTTTTAGCTGCAGGTTTTTGAAACTGCATTGACAATCATGCAGTTTCCAAAACATGCAGACTATGGAAGCTGCATGACTATGGCAGCATCAAGTGTCAGAATGAGTCTTTGATGTTTTCTCTCTAAAACATGTTACTGAAAATGGTGTACCTAGAGGTATTTGTTTTTGCACTTTTTCCAGATACACACTTCGCAGCAAATCTTATGATGAGGTGTGTGAGGAATTGATCCTGGTGTTGACAGAAACTCTTAACTCAGAGCTCAGTTCAATTGGACCTGAAAGTGTTCTGGAGCAACCTAAAGTTGAAGAGTTACAACATCAGCTGACAAAGCAGGTGAGGCAATTTTTTTATTATTAATTTGGAAGAAATAAATTCGCTGATTTGTTTTCCTCTCTTGTTAAAATGTTGCTGAATTTACTTTTAAACTTTATAACACTAAAGAAATAAAATGACAGAATCACTGACTTTGTTTATACCTCAGGCTCGACACATCCTTAAAAACAACCAATTTATAAACTTAGAACATAAAGTGAAACAAGCCATTGAGAAAACCCTCGCTCCCCCGCAAATCCAAAGACTGGATGAGGTAGGTTCGCTCAGTTAATCTACTGGTTTAACGCTACAGTACACATGCATGTGGGGGTTTGTTTCAAATGTGGGATTGCTAAGTATGTGGTTGTGTGTGTTGGTTTTATGAAAGACCTAACATCATGGTGTCCAGTCTCTCAAAAAGTGGATGATTTGCCCCACGCAAACACATCTTTTAAATAAATCCTTAAATAATGTGTGTATAAATGTGTTTGTGTGTGTTTAGGATGAGAATGACTTCTGGATAAAGCTAATTGACCGCTACTTGACACCAATAAAGGAAACACCTGAACACCAAGCCAGAGTCAGCAAAGAGCTGAAGTCACTTCGTAACAAGGTAAACACAACGTGCACTGTCCCAACTAATGTGTGAGGCCTTCAGGTCCTCATTACACATGGCAGAGCATGATAGGTCCATGATAGTTAGGAGCATGCAGAAATCTTAGCCTCTAGCCAACAAACCCATTACATCAGCGCCATCATGGCGTGATCTTGTAGCTGCATCCTGATGTGGTCTGAATGAAGGCAGTAGATGTTTTTGTGTGGTCATTTACATGGATTGGGGTAATTTCATCAGCATGTATATTAACTTGCATCTCTGCCTACTTCCATTGTTAAAGTGAAGCCAAAATATCCCATTCACTAGGGGTGGGGGCTGCCATGTTGTGTTTTTGGAGCTAGAAACTACACATAAGGAACGTGAGGCTGAAAGTCCTGCCTAATCCTCAGCTGATGATTTTTGGCGTAAATAACTAATTACAGCTAAATGTTTTAGAAAAATAAATATTTGAACATGCAACAGCAAGTTACGAATCAATAAAAAGGTCAAATGTATACTTCAGCCAACCACTAGAGGGCTGCTCGCGTTGTCTCAGCTTCAACTTTCGTTTAGGCGCATGTCATGGATGCCCTGCTGGACATTGGAGAATTTTTGTGTTAAAGTAACACAAATCCAAACTGGTTTAAATATCTCATTTGACAGGTTTAAATTTGCTCTTCAAACACTTTATGTCTCAGACTGACTGAAGAACAATGAAACAAAAGCTTTTTTTAATTATTATTATCAGTTTCAAGACTGATTTTCTTGTTGCAGCAGATCTTTATGGATGCATGTCTGGAGTATTTATCACACTACAAAATACACTTCAGACTATTCCAATGTCTAACTTGTTGTACTGCATTATTGATAAAAATGTGCCAAAACATTGCAAGTATTGTCTTCTACATGTACAGTTGCCATTTTTACTACATTTACTTATTATTTTAGGTCCCAAACCTAAAATCCTGTCATCCCTGACATGATAGCACTTATTATTTTAGTTACTTTAAGATATTTCACTCTTAAGGTCTAATAGCTGTTGTGGACCCATCTTCCAGTCTGAGCTGCTATCATCCATCCATCCATCCATCTTCTGTAGCCGCTTATTCCTCCACAGAGGGTCGCGGGGCAGCTGGTGCCTATCTCCAGCGGTCAAGGGGCGAGAGGCAGGGGACACCCTGGACAGGTCGCCAGTCCATCGCAGGGCCACACAGAGACGAATGAGACAAACAACCACACACCCACTCACACCTAAGGACAATTTACCAGCCCAATTAGCCTGACAGTCATGTCTTTGGACTGTGGGAGGAAACCGGAGTGAGCTGCTATCATAAGTCCTGATGTTAAGTCTTAATGTTTAATTCTTGAAACATGTTGTTTTTTTCACAGGCTGTCTTTCTGTACTTCATCATCAATGTGCTGTGGGTGGTAGCGACCTTCTTCCTGCAGGCCATTGGAAACGATATCATCAGCATCAAGATCCCCAAATTTTCTCCAGACGGAAATCATACTGGAGAGTACCTGAAGGTAGGGACACCGTTCAGGATCAGAGGGTTGCGATTGTCTGGAAAGTGTCATTAATGGATTGTTGTTCTGACAGGTGGAGCCCCTCAGCTTGATGTTCTTGTTGTCCTTCGCTGTTCTTCTTGTTGTCCAGTTTCTGGCCATGCTGTATCACAGGTACACAAACAGATCATATATTCACACTCTGGACTTTTTTTTACACCAGATAAATTAGTCAAAATGTGAACAAAACAACTAACCTTGAAGATAGTCTATCAGTTAATGTGGATTTAATTCAAAGGCAGAGAAAAGTCATTCAGCTGGTTAACAGGAGCAGGAGATTTATAAAATAATCATGTCATTATGACAAATCTAAACACTTTTATGTTTTCTGGTTGCAGGGTCTACACCCTGATCCATGTGGTGTCTTATCGTGGCACAGAGAAGAACTACAAAGAGAGAGAGGATGTGAGTACATAATCAGTATAAATTACATACATTGTTTCATTTGTGCAAACTGGAAAAAAGTAACACCATTTAAATGCCACCTTTTTATTGTTCTACAAACAAGTTAGGAAATGTGAGTTTCTTTGTAAATGTGAGGTTTGTTTTTTGTAAAACAATAGATTGAGGATGATGATGTGATCTACTGCAACCCACCTACCATTTCTATAACCAGTGACGATATGTAGTCAACAACCAGCTGGAACACAAGAAAGTCTCTTACCAACCAACCGGCTCCTCCTCTGAAGGTTTATGTCTTAAATCCTTCACAAAGCGTTCATGTTTGTATGTTCTTATCTTACCACAGACAGTTTTGTTGTAAATAAAGCCATGTCCTAACTCGCAGGAAGCAATAAACTTTTCACCTATCCTGCAGCAGCTGTTTTGCCTCCCGGAGACTTCATCGTAATCAATTTGAGGAGGCAAAATGGCATGAGGTTTATTCCAGATTCAATAAGCTTTGTTTGGCAATGCTAAATGAGAAAGTGGTTGTAGGTTTTAACAAAATATCACAAGAGAATGCTTTTAATGGATGTTTTACTTAAATGTGTTTTCTTTTAGAATTTCTATTTATTTTGTCTGTATGGATAAATATGAATTTCAGAGTTTGATTAAAGAGGATATTGCACAAATTGTGCTCTCCACTTTAGGATAATTTAAGGGGATCAAAAACAAAAACACAGACATTTTTTATTAAAAATGTGTCTGGTACATATTTGCACATGTAGTCTTGTAAGGAAAACATTTTATGATTGTAGGATTTAGCGTAATTTGGACCATGTTACCTTTCTAATGTTGCATTTAAATGATGTAATAATGGATGCTAATAAGAATAATGCACATTATAGAGAATTTTTAAAATCCTGGTTGAAAACATTAAAATCATTCAGATTTGTGAAGTGTACTTGTATTTGTAAAATATGTAGAACTTGAAATAAATCCTGTTTTCTGCTTAAAAAGTGTGTTTTATTTCAAATGAAAGCCAATCTGACAACTGTTTACTCTTTAAATATTTAGATTTTTAGGACACACACACAAAAAAAGATTTTCCTTTTTTTAATCCTCCAGACTAATGCTGAATTGATTTTGAGGGGAATGAGGAGAAATTTGGTCTCATCCTTGTAAATTAATGACAATAAATTAGAATTTAACAGCGTTTGTGACCTTTTGTTCAATTAAACCTCGTGACTGTGCTCTGTACAGCAAATTCATTTAGTCTGACAGCTTTAAGACTGCTCAATTTTAGACCTTAGAAAAGAATGAAAACCATATCAGTTGACTTTTTTAATGAATAGTCATTTCATTCAAATGAATGGAAGCAGTACAGTTATTAAATAGAGGCAATTGCTAAGCAATCATCCGATACATTTTGAGGAGCGATGTTTCAGCTGATGTGACAGTAATCTGACAGTGAGCGCTCTGACAAAGCTAACACACAATTCATCACTATTCCTCCACCAGTGCAGAACAAACAGCCCATTTAACATGATAGGAGGCTTTTACTGTTACTATTTTAATCATGTGACAAATACTTAGAAAGAGCCGTGTTTTCATTGAAAAAGGTCAAAGTCTGATCACTGCTGCTGTTCCCCAAACACCTGGTTTAAAAAAGGTAACACTAAAAACCCAGATGACACATTCCAGCCTTCATCTTTTGTCAATTATTTAACTCAATAAGGCTCATTTGCTGGTAATTAAGGTAAACCAGGTTATTTTTTTATTTTTATTTGTTATTTTGAAGAGAAGGAATGTGTCTATTTGAGTTTCAGCTGATGTGTCGACATCAGGCATTACACTAACGCCTGCCATTCCTGGTGTGTGAATATATTTTCCTCAGATAAACATCATAACACTTTTTCCAAGTAGATAACTGGAGATTCATTATTTAATTCAGATAATATGTTTGAACATTGTATCTGACCTGAGGTCAGTCCCATAAATGACAGCCAATAAAAACAAAGTGACAGTCAGGCAAGTCCACAGGTTGACACTTCAGTAATCAAAAGCTTGGCTGAAGTTGCGTTTGTGTCCTCTGTTGTTGCCATATCCACCTCCACCACTCCGGAACCCATAACTACGGCCTCCACCACCAAAACTGCGTCCTCTTCCACCTCTGAAACCTCCTCTGTCACCGCGGTGACCGCCACCAAAGCTCCTGTCACCGCGGTTACTCATCTGCTTCTCCTCCAGGTCTGGAAGCTCTGTAGCTACAGTCAGCTGCCAGCGGCGGCCGTCGGTCCACTTCTCCTATTGAAGGAGCAGGTCAAGCGTTAAAAAGACAAAATATTTTATTGATTCCTGAAGGTGTTTTCAATCAAATTTTAAACATAAAATGTTTTTGTTCTCACCTGCATCTCTTTGACTTTACCAGCTGTGACATCAAAACAAACTCCCTATTAAAACAGACAGAATAAAATGGTGAGTATTTGTCTAAATAAAATCAGTAGTACATTTTTAAATTAAAGACAGACTTCTGCGTTTTTAGAATCTGTATTTAGATTCACCAGTGGCTCCCACCACAAACAGCTGTGGTGTATTATTTTACATTACTGACACTAAAATGCAAAATCAAATCTAATTTGGCCCAAAATCTGAATTTAAAAACATTTGCTATCTTATATAGATCTATATACGGAGATCACTCACATTGTACACTGGCAGCAAAGGTACATGCTCGTGTGTGTACTTACTGTTTTGCCTTTGAGGAAGGTCATTCTGAAAATGTGGTTTTCAAACTCCTCTCCTAGCTGTTCTTTGATGGTTCTCCAGGCGTAACCAATATTGTGCATCTCCTGAGAGCACAGCAACTGCATGGTGGTGTAACCCTGCAAAAACAAGCAAAACATTAGCTAGGAACTACAAATACAGAGTCCTAGAGGTACAATAAACCTTTGAACAGACCAAGTCCAGGTTTACTCTGCTTTGTGGGTGAATCTGGGTAAACAAAGTGCTGCATCTGTAACGCCTAGTGCACAGCTTTGTGGGGTGGTGGTGTGATCTGATGTTGCTTCAGTTTTTCAGAAGTGGTCTAAACATAATGAGTCAGATCTGAACCAGCAGAAAAGTGACTTGAAAATAATTAAATGTGTAATAATGTTGTCAACTAACATGGTGGAGTTTATTTAAATGGTTTTATCAGAGAAGAAAAAACTTCCAAAATAAAAGTGTCTGAAGCTTAACATAATATGTAAAAGCGAAAATGAAATTTGATTCTATTCAAAGAAAAGGTCTGAAAACGCATGCAAAAATTTGCGTGTAACCCATTCTTTATTTAACATGAATATTTTTAAAAGGTTCTGACAAGGTGTCATCTCTAGGAGTGCAACTAGTGCAATTATTTTACTGGAAATAATGATAATCAGGGTTGAAGAATCTTTTCTTGCTCTAGATTAACAAGTCTGTGGGTGTTTGTTTTCTGTGTGTGTGAGACTTACAGCGTCTGAGTTGAGCAGCGATCTCTGTTCCAGACTTGTGGCTCCAGAAATATGAGCCAAAGCAGCAGCGAGTGCATCTACTGCTCCCTTCTCCTCAATCAGCTTCTCAGCCGATTCTCTGAAATAACCGATAGCTGCGACAGGAACAGAGTCCAGAAACCTGAACACAAACACACAAAAATAAAAACAAGACAGAAACATTTACTTAAACAATCAAAAAGAAAATGTTTCTGCAATATTGTGACCTACAAAACCACTATGGGACGCAAAAAATCCCATAACCTCTAAATGTGAAGACAATCTAGCAGCTAAAGCCTGATTTATACTTCTCCGACAGCACGTTTGCGCTCAGACGCACACGTATTGACGGAGACGGTTTTTATTTTTACTTCTCCGTCAGTGTTGTGAAGCAGTTCTCCACCAGGACAGCAGAGGGCGCATAACTTTTCTGCAGTAATGCCTCCGGTCGACCAAAGTTTGTTTATTTCAGCTCAGTAATGGCCGACAGAGAGCAAATTTTGATTGAGTTTGAACAGATTGATCTCGAGGAACAAACAATGTTGTTAAAAAGAATTAAACAGAAGTGAGGAGACAGCGGCGTCTGTTGAATGTCTGTCCGTCCGTTCAGTGAGGACGAGGCAGACGACGAGCGAAAATGTAGCTCTTGTTTAACCCTTTAGAGACACTGATGGATAATAAAAATGTTCGTACTTCTTCTGCCAGACGTTTCTCAAGCTGATCCATATCTGCTTCCGCGAGATTCTACTATTACTACTCTGTTGATAAAGCCGGAAATGATCACGGGGTGTTGAGCCGACCAATCACAGGCATGCGTTGTCCGTCGCTTTCGACGCATAGTTAGAATTTTGGGCATGTCTCCGTCAGCCTCTGCGAGCATGTTGTAGAGAGCTTGCGTCGACGCATAATGGCGTTGCGTGTCTCCGTAACGACGCAGACGGAGAAGTATAAATCAGGCTTAACGAGTCAAACAGAAATCCGGTGTACCTACTTGACAGCATCTTTACTCGATGACTTGATGATATCTTTGGAAGTCGGAACGCCGACTCGTCTGAATGTGATGCCCTAGAATAAAAAAAATAATTTAATTCAGAACATATCCACAGGCCATAAAAGTGTATTTTGCTACTCATTCATTCACTAATGAACCAAGAATGCTTAATGGAGCAGATTGTGAACAACATACTTGAGAGTTTTGTTTACATCAATCATTTTATTATGATTAGACTATTGATGTCACAACACAAATTTGTCAAAAATAATTTATGATTTTAAACTGATGAGACAAAAATGTGACTCTGGCCTGTTTCTCTAAAGCCAGTGGCTCACTGGGCAGACTGCTACAGACAAAACATGAATAGTATTCATGAGGGAATTTCTAAAAGTCCCAAAATATTTGTGAGGGTTCTTATTCTCAGTGTTTTGCTGTTCTGTCACTAGAAGTTTGAATATGTTCAAAAGATGTGCAAGACTAGTTTTCTCCTAAAACAGGCACAAAGTGGTTACAAGTGTCTAAAACCCTTCTCAGTTTACTCAGGTCACAAAGTGTGAGGGAATGTGAAACAACAATCAAATTAAGACATGGATTAAAACGAAACAAGAAAATTTGCAAGATGGTTGCAATTAAATTATGTCTCACATGACCCAGCCATATATAAGACTTGTTGCATAAATGTCACCAATAAAGTGTAATTCCAACTCAAAATCAGCAGATTTTCTCACAATTTTGTATCTCCAACTAGCTGCTAACAGTTCAGCTCAGATCAATTTCCACATTCAATATAGCACAAATATTACTTTTTATACTAACTTTATTGTAATTCAGCAGCTTTTTCTGTTTTCTTCAGTCTTAATTTAATCTCAGTGTTTTTAAAGACACTCACTGCTCTGTTTTCTACATAGCGCAGCTGGTCCTCTTCTCTCCGCTGGTAGAAGCAGATGCAGACTCCGGTCCTGCCAGCTCGGCCTGTTCGTCCTGACCGATGGATGTACGACTCTACGTCCTGAAAACGAGACAGAAAACATTTCAAACAAACTTAAGAGACTATCACGTAATTGTTGCAATTACTAGGCCTGCACACACAAATAACCAGCAACCATTTCAGTTTCTATTTATAATATGGAAAATGTTCATTCTGAGATGCATTTTTATAAACGAATAGAACTTAAAGCGGCTCTCTGGAGCATTTTTCTCTGTATCAAAGTTTTCTAAATGTTTTAAATGATATTTCAGGTCTAAACTAAATGGTAAATGGCTTGTATTTATAGAGCGCTTTCTACAGTGCAGAACACCCCAAAGCGCTGTACAACACGAACAGTCACTCACCCATTCACACTCACACTCACACACTAGTGGTGATAAACTACGTTGTAGTCTCAGCTGCCCTCGGACACTCTGACGGAGGCGGGGGCTGCCATGCACCGGCGCCCTCCAAGACCCTCTGACCACCACCAGGTGGTAAACTATGATCTATGGGTTGAGTTCCACAACATCTGTCATTCTGATGAAGACCCTCCTTCCTCCTAGAGACCCCTTTCCATTATTTCTTGCCGCCGACATTTTTCAGCCAATGAAATTCAAATGTCTGCATTCTCTCAACATGCACGCGCATCGACCAAACCTGTACCAGTAGGGGGCGCTGTCGTACAGGACGCTCCGTGTGTTTCTCTGTTTACAGTCTCGTTCACTGAGGACTCACGGCTCATTTCTACTAAAAACCTACCCATTCTCCAGCTAAAGATGGATTTATTTTTATTTTTAAACCTTTCACCTCACAGAATGGCAAGGCTTGACAGGATTATGGGTTTATTTTGGTCAGAAAGTTCATCCAGGGCCGAGTCAAGTTCAGCTTCAGAGTCCAGCAGCAGCTCGGTGCTAACAGAGCTAATATCAGAAGCATCAGGGACAGAGAGGGCTCATCAGACCCTCGTAGTGTTGTTGGAATAAGATTGTGAACTGTGAGTGATTAAACCCTACACACTGAGCTGTACAGTTCATGTCCGAAGTATATGCGCCGTGTGCACGCGTGCACACGCGACCGGACGCGCGTGTCGAGATGTTTTGAGGAGGAGCCTTTGGACGCTAGATTCAAAAACTGCTCTCCTGATGAAATCCTCCGGAGTGCTGCTTTAAGTCACTAACATCAGACAATATTTACCACACTAATCAACACCATAACATATAAAATCACAAAATAAACAGCACAACCTATACGTTTTAGAGCAATAATCACATATTACTATGAAATCATAGTACTAGCAACACATCAAACCTTGGGGGGAGAACACTGGATCACCAGGTCGACTTCAGGGATGTCTAATCCACGAGCTGCAACGTTTGTCGCCACCAGAACCTCAAAGGAACCGTTCCTGAAGCCTGAAAGTGTGATCTCTCTCTGTTTCTGTGGAATGTCACCATGGAGGGACTGGGCACTCTAAAAGAACGAAATAAAAAGAGAGGTTAACTTCAAAATAAAAGCATACTATAACAGTATTGAAATGGAGATATGCGACATGTTTATCATTTTACAAACTGAAGCTGTAACGTGTGAACTGGTCATCTCTACACCTAACTGTGAATCATGCAAGTACATTAAACATACCTGTTTAATGGATGCATTCAGGGAAAGTTCATTTGCGTCTTTCTTTGTCTCACAGAAGACGATGGATCTGCCGTGGCTGCCGCTGTACACCTGGATCACGTCTCCTAGCACTGCAGCACGCTGTGACCAGTGACATTCGATGGCCAGATGCTACAGAAGCAGGATAGAAAATGTTTTATAAAAAGAAACAAAACACAAGAGATAACTGGGGAGTTTATGTGTAACCAGCTGGATTTCTATTAGTTCTTTATTACAGTGACAAGCTAGCGTATGTCATGATGGAAAGATATGTGAGCTCATTGTATTTTAATATATATAACACTTTTAAACTACACCCATCACACTCCTCACACCCTTTTCTTCTCTTTCTTACACTTACTTCAACAGTTGTTGCAGCTTTTTGTGTTTTCTTGCCAATCAGGTCAATATGCTTGCAGCCAGGTCTCATGTATTTCTTGGCCACGTCATACACCCAGGTGGGGCAGGTGGCCGAAAACAGAAGAGTCTGTGGGTTAGAGTCGCCATCTAGAGGGGAAAACACCAGCAGGCTTTAACTTTATCAAAACATTATTACTAAGAATTAACATTTGTACCGATACTGTATAAGAAATCACAATTAAAACAGAACTTAGACTCAGATTTGTTGATTTAATTTACCTTTGTTATAGGATGAACTCAAAATCTCCTCAACCTGTTCTGCAAATCCCATATCCAACATTTGGTCCACTTCATCAAGAACAACGTGTTTTAGTTGAGAAAGGTTGAGTTTATTATTCTGAAGGTGATCTTTGATCCGACCAGGGGTTCCAACCAAAATATCAATCCCGTTCCGTATAGCATCAACTAAAACAAAGTAGACACGAGGGTCACTCATATACAAAATGTATAAGTGAAAAGAA
>SSNR01000521.1:304212-305950 GCA_006937965.1 Callopanchax toddi
TACTAAATTTGTTATCAAAAATCAGGTAAAAAACATAAATAAACAATAGAGTTAGTAAGAAAAAACAAGTTACAGTAATAATTTATTAAATTGAAACACATACATACAACTAAACAAGCCAGAGGTAATAATTACAATGTAATTGCAATGTAAACAAATTACAAGCAACACAAATTAAACGTTTTTTTCTAGCCCCAATAGTTTCTAAAAGACAGTAAAAAGGAGCTTTTGACCAGAGGAATAAAGTAGCAGTCACACAGACCACCTAACCATTGAACCATTGTGGTGTGGTCCGTGTGACAACAAATTCTGCAAAAAGAATTTGACCATAATGGTCAGTAAATTAATAATAAATGCCTTGAAGTAATACATTTCTTATCATATTTCAAAAAGTTAACAAACTGTTAAAAAATCTTTCAACAAATTATTAGAAATACATTTTTCCATATACTTTTTTGCTGGATGATCAATGCCTTAATAGATAAGATACTGTTTCAGGACTAACAAAGCAAAAACTGCAATTTACATCAATATAATTTTTAAATTTCTTGAGAAATTTTTTGTGTAAGATCTTAAAAAGTACCACTTTAATTTTTATACTTTTAAAATAACAAATCTTAATCCTGGGGATGGATATTGTTAACAAACCTACAACACATGATTACGTAACATTTGCAACACAAACAATTATGAATAGCTTGGGCTATTAAAACAATACCCCTTTAAGACCCGACACATTCAAAAATATTCAGAAGACTCTAATCTCGTCTCGTCTTCTTCCGCTTATCCGGGTCCGGGTCGCGGGGGCAGCATCCCAATTAGGGAGCTCCAAACGGTCCTCTCCCCAGCCACTTCTACCAGCTCCTCCGGCAGGATCCCAAGGCGCTCCAGGGCCAAACCAGAGATATATTTTCTCCAGTGTGTCCTGGGTCGACCCGGGGGCCTCCTGCCGGCAGGACATGCCTGAAACACCTCCCTGGGGAGGCGTCCAGGGGGCATCCTAACAAGATGCCCGAACCACCTCAGCTGGCTCCTTTCAACATGGAGGAGCAGCGGTTCTACTCCGAGTCTCTCCCGGATGTCCGAGCTCCTCACCCTATCTCTAAGGCTGAGCCCAGCCACCCTGCGGAGAAAACTCATTTCGGCCGCTTGTATCCGCGATCTCATTCTTTCGGTCATTACCCAAAGCCCATGACCATAGGTGAGGATTGGGAGGTAGATCGACCGGTAAATCGAGAGCCTTGCTTTCCTGCTCAGCTCCTTCTTCACCACAACAGATCGGTTCAGCGTCCGCATCACTGCAGACGCTGCTCTAATCCGCCTGTCAATCTCCCGCTCCCTCCTTCCCTCACTCGTGAACAAGACCCCGAGATACTTGAACTCCTCCACTTGAGGCAGGATCTCTCTCCCAACCTGGAGTTGGCAAGCCACCCTTTTCCGACCGAGAACCATGGCCTCAGACTTGGAGGTGCTGATCCTCATCCCAGCCGCTTCACACTCGGCTGCGAACCTCCCCAGCAAGAGCTGTAGGTCAGAGCCTGATGAAGCTAGCAGGACCACATCATCTGCAAAAAGCAGAGACGAGATTCTCCTGTCACCAAACTCGACACCCTCCACACCACGGCTGCGCCTAGAAATCCTGTCCATAAAGGTTATGAACAGGACCGGTGACAAAGGGCAGCCCTGGCGGAGTCCAACCCTCACTGGGAACAGGTCTGACTTACTGCCGGCTATGCGG
>SSNR01000521.1:317204-341385 GCA_006937965.1 Callopanchax toddi
CTCTGACCAAAATAACTGTAAATATGGATTTGACCATCTAATGAGCTCATTCTACATCCAGTGGAAGGTGATGTGATGGATACATGGAGATATCCAACTATCTGGATATGCATTTATCTATCTATCCATCCATCATTTATCATCCATCTATCCATCCATCATTTATTATCCATCCATCCATCTATCATCCATATCTCTCCATATATCCCTACCTATCCATATATTATTCCATCATATCTATATACAGTATATTTAAATCTATAAAAATATATCTCTCTGCACAAGCTCCTTATTCATTAGTTTGACTGACTCCTACCTCCACCTGTGTGCTTCTGCTCCACCTGTCCGCTCCTCCCTCCTGCAGCAGACACTGCATGACGCGCTCTTTCCTCTGCTCAGTGGGCGAGAGAGTGAACTCTCCAACTTCTGACGTGAATAATAGAGTGACTCTTTATTTTGAAACTACCTCTCAGTTTGCTCGCTTCAGTTTACGGAGCGCTGCATGCGCTCATATGTCTTAACGCGCCTTGGATACCGTGAGCGCGCACGACTCGGGCCGCGTTTTCCCTCTGGACCGAGTTCCGAACCGAACCACGCATGAGTTTCGGACCGGACAGAACCGGACTTGTTTCACTGGCTGCAGATTTACTCCTCTCTGCTCTGTCTGACCACATTTTTCGCTGAGTGACGTTTCTCCTCTGAAGAACCCACCACCTCAATCCGGGTTAAACGTGCACTGTAACGCCCACTGACGTTAAAATATTACATCTTTTTCTCTGTAATGCCTTACATTACTGCGTTACCGAAAAAAGCAATGCATTACAGTAATTAATAACCTTTGGAAGTCGTTACTCCCAACACTGATTATCAATAAACAACCGGACGGAGGGATGCGCGCAGCGCGCCTCTCCCCCACCTTACCTGATCACAGCGGCAGCAGCAGGTAGCCATGGGGCGCCACGTTGACTGTTCATGCAGCAAAAGTTGTGCTTTTTTATTTATTTACTTAGTTTATGTATTTATTTATTTATTACTTACTTTGCTCTTTACATGAGATGAATGGTGTGTCCAGCAGTTTGTCAAAATAAATTTAAAATTTTTTTTAAAGGGACAATTTGGCGCCCCCTCCAGCAGAGGGCGCCCTAGGCAGTTGCCTAATCAGCCTATGCCTAGAACCGGCCCTGGCTGGGGATGCAACAAGAAACCAAGAGGGAGTGACTGAACTAAACAGCATATATAGGGAGGGAGCTAATCAAGGAGATGAGACACACCTGGAGGGGATTAGTGCAGGACACAGGAGGAGGAACACAGGCACTAACTGGACACAAGGGGGCAGAATATAACAGTACCCCCTCCTCAAAGGCGTCTCCCAGATGCCAAGAGGGGGCACCGGAGCAGGACTCGGGGACCCTGGAGCAGGACTCAGGGACTCTGGCACAAACTGGACACAAGGGGGCAGAATATGACAATTACATTGCAAAATTATCCCTTAAATGAAATAAAATACATTTTTTCACTCACCAAGTCCTGTTCATCAACTACCAAACCGTCTCCACACAGGGACAAGTTGGAAAAAACTAAAGAACCTAGTTCTTTGGTTTACAAAAAACATTTTTGGACAACTTTTCTCAAGTTTTCTTCCTCTCAGCAGCCAATTTCTACATGCTGGCACACTCTGTTCCCTCTGAGCAGGGCAGCAATTATAAAACACAGAAAACAATCTGATTGGTCACATGAGCAAAATGAAACTTAAAGGCGTACAACTCTTCTGCTGATTTTATTTGCAACACCAATTTTGTTCCTGAGTTTAACTTATTTGATATAAAACTGTACACATTTTCTTCTCTTTTATCATATTTCAAATAGATTTATTTTATTTTAATCACTTCTATAACCTGGGTTACATAAACACGGTTAGCAAATCAGGATAAGATTCAAATATGTGGGTCAGGATCAGAACTGTAGGATGGTCAAATGCAAGGAAGTAGCAGAAGGACAACCATGGCAACCGGACCTATGGTGCAGGAGGTTCAGATCTGAAAATAGAGGACGGGTGAGGGGCCACAACCTTGAGCTTCAAAGGCTCCCTGTGTCTCCTGGTTATGTGTTGAAAAGTGTGCCTGCATCCTGAAGGTGACATTTTCCTGCAGATCTCTCAATAGATGGAGGATTTTATTTGTATTCACTTCAGCACAGTTCATTAAATTTCCTTCCTTTTTAGGCGAGATGGTGTTCACCCAAACCGACTTGGCTCACGCATGCTGACTGCTAACATCAGGTACGCTGTGCAGTCCTATAGATGTATATCTATGGTGGACTCCTCTACACAGACATGACTGTTTACATCCGAGTCATCTACACCTTCTGCAGCCTTCGGTCTCACCACCACTCCAAACGCCGTTGCCCCCTACAGTCCACCACATATTCAACCATCATCTATGTCTCTTCCCAGAGTCTCTGTCCCCACAGTTTCCTCCTCGGCTCTCAAACCAGAACATTTTCCTATTCCAGTCCATTTATCAACCCGCTGCCCTAATCACTCTACTCAGAGAGCCCGGAAACTCAACAGGTGCTTACGACCCATCCATCTCCAAGTAACAAAGAAGAAAAATGACCTGCATCCTTCAGTTCAGTGTGCCCTGTTAAATGCCAGATCCATTTCTAACAAATCCTTTATCTTAAATGACCTTTTCCTTCCAGTCTGTTGCACCGTGACTTTGGAATGACCTTCCTTTAGTTTTACGCTGTATAGACAGTCTGGACTCCTTTAAAAAGCAGTTGAAGACCCAATTATTCAAAACTGCTTTTAAATAACTCTTTTGTGTCCTCTTGTTGTTGTTTAATGATTTTGATTTGTAATGATATTTTGTTTGTTTTATTGATTTTATTTGTTTTATCATGTTTGATTCTGTTTTCTGTGAAGCACTTTGTGATTTTTTCTGTGAAAGGTGCTATATAAATAAACTTTACTTACTTACTTACTTACTTACTTAACTTTGAAATCATATGTTTTGTGCCTTTTTTTGGATTAAAAAAAATATGTCTGACAGCTTCCTCTGAATTTTGAATCCTGGAACCTGGAACTTTGACAAAAAAAAATTTTTTCAAAAAGCTAACAAAAAAAACCCCCCAAAAAACTAACAATGTTTTAAAAAGTTCAACATAAATGTACAAACATTTAAATTTTAATTTAATAGTTCACAAAAACACTCAATGGTTGAAATTTTTAATATCTAGATTTTTAGTGAGCACACTTTAAATGGTAGTTGGAAGTGCATGAGTTTACTTAGAGTCTCACTTTGTAAAAAAAAAACTAATACATTTATTAAGTGCATAGAGTCAGGCATCATTTAGTTCTCTGGATAAGCACTAATAGGCAGAGGTACAAATCTTTTTGGTGGACCTGTCCACTTGATCAATATCTGTAATGCACATTTTCCCCATAAAATCAGACAAATATGAAATTAATCCTAATGTCTATCAGAATATGTTTAACTGCATAATGTAAGTCAAACTGGCAGACATCAATTGTCTTTATTATTTACAAAAAGATCTTGTTAGAAATCTGTTTGTTTGAATAAATAATTAAATGTAATGTAAAAGTCTCAGACGGAAAACGATCAAATGGAGGAGAAAATGTGAATGTATTTCCTAAAAGCCCTGATGACTTTTAATGTTTTTGAGGTTTTTAAAATCAATGTATTTTTTGCTAATGATCTTTCAATAGAAAGAAGTGGCTTTTCGTCCAATCAGAGACGTTGTTGTTCTCTTTTTTTTTCTATTTGCTGAAATCCTGTTCACCCTCAGTAACAGTCACAGTGATTTTGAATTTCATCTGAACATAAATCATTATTTTAATGACATTTCAACTTTATTCTGGTTTAGATTTTTTTGTAGACGTTTCAACAGAAATTGTGTGTTTTTTTTAATAGGATGTCATTCTTTTCCTCATCCCTCAGATTCGTTTTAATGCATTGAATGCATTACCGGTAATGGATCTGTTTCCAAATCACTCACAGACACGCGCGCGCGCGCACACACACACGCACGCACACACACATCTTAGGGCGTTTTCTAATATTAAATGAAACTATTGCTCTTGTTTTGCTCGCCTCGTCAGTTTTAAGGAGCCAAACCTCATTTCCAGTTTCTCTATTTTTACTCTGATTTTATTGGAGACTTTAAACTCACATTAGGGTTGTTTTTATTTGCACCCTGCAGCTTCCTGCCCTCTTCTCACCATGTCCCGCCCTCGGTTTCTTCCATCCTCACAGAATCCGCTTGTTGTCGGAGGTTCTTTATTCTAGTAGAGCTGAGCCCCGATACTTCAGACTTCAGAGCTGCTGCAGAAACGGATCTAAAATGCTGAGGAACATACCTAAATCCCACATTTGGATCACCTGCGCTTTTGTTTCCGTCCTGGTGTAAGTACTGAACTGTTTCTTAAAGGAACCAAGAGAAAAAAGACGGGTTTTACGAGCTGTATTTATTGCAACAACATCATGGGGGGAAATCTATTCGATTTTTATACTTGAAAATATTATTTATTAAATATTTATTATATATGTATATATATATATATATATATATATATATATATATATATATATATATATATATATTATATATATATTTATTAAATAATTAATATAATTAAATATATGTATGTATCCAGAATGGATGATTTTCTGCGGAAGTTGTTTAGAGAAGTTAAATCTAACGCAGTGATCGGCCCCATGTAGCCGCTGTCTGTGAGGTATTTTGTATTTATTGCTAAATAAATAACATACTTTATTTGCGTGCAGAGATGCAACAGCGGTTGATGGTCAGCGGGCCGTTATACGATATAAACAGGAAAATGAAAATTCAAAAATGAGTGGTTTTAAAAGGAAGTGGCTCAGAAATTGATAAAATGAGATCTGTTGTGGTTCGCGGCTGCGTCTAGAAGCGTGTTTCTGAGTTTGCGTCTTTCCTTTCCTTATTGTGCGCTTATTGTTTTATTCAGAAAAATGAGTGAACCACAGTTTTTCGAGGGTTTCTTTGTGATTCCGTGACGAATTTTGATGATATTTTTATTTAACCTCAGCTGAATGTTACTCACATGATTCAGGAGGCTACCTTTGGTCGGGTCTCCGTCGTTAATTTGGAGATTCATTCCTGCTTTGTAATGTTTAACTAAATGTTTTACACGCGGGCCGTGCGCCGACTCAAAAAGTAACAATAATTTAAAAAAAAGTTCCTGAAGAAACTTTGAGAGGGCGTGCTACCGGCGGCATCAGTGTTTACCTGGCTTAGTGGAAGATATCAAAATGGTTCCTCAATATGTTAGAGTCCAATGTCTTATGGCTTATTTAAAGTTTGAATGAGGTTTCTAAGTGTTAGAGTCTCCAAGCAGGAGGCTCTCAAACATCAGAAAGTGAAGCCAACCTCATTCATTTCATTGTGCTTCTATGAGCATGGTTTTTTGCCATTTACGTCGCCATGGTAACTCGAAATGCTTAGGAAATAACATGGAAAAGAGACCTTGTGGCTCCTCTATAAGTTTAAGTTGACCCCAGAGTGAAGCAGTCTGAAAAACGTCTTTCACTCACAAACAACGTCGTGTATCTCCCAAACCGTTTGACCGTTAGGGTTAGGGTCAGGTTTTTCTAACCCTAACTATCTTAAGTTATTATAATAGGATTTTTTTTCTCCCTAAATAATAAAAACCATCATTTAAAAACTGCATTTTGTGTTTACTTGTGTTATCTTTGACTAATAGTTAAATGTGTTTGATCAGAAACATTTTGTGTGACAAACATGCAAAAGAATAAGAAATCAGGAAGGGGGCAAATAGTTTTCCACATCACTGTATATCGGTTCTGAACGTCCATTCCTTGAGGGCCACTATCCTTCATGTTGTAGATGTCTCTGCTTCAACACACTTGATTTGAATATCAGCCTTTTAGCTAATTCAAGGGCATGCTAAACAAATAAGTCAAACCACCATAAATGTACGAAAGTGACCCTCTCTAGGACAAGGATCTTTCATTAAATTAATTAGTGTTTATTCACTCATGCAAACAAACTTACCTGATTACATGTTCTTAATCTTAAATAAGAACTTTTAATTTGATTTGATTTAATTTAGATATAGTATAACAGAAATTAATATTCCATAATATTTCCTTTGTATTCCACGTTATGACAGTTGAACCCTTGTCCTTAAGGTTGTTAAACTGTTTGTACGAATGAACCCAAACACGCTACTTGGGATTGTGTCAGTGTTTTGCGTTGGTGGTTTTACAAGACATGTTACAGTTGGTTGTGAAATTTCCTGTTTGAACAGCACATTGCCTGACAAACCCACTGGTTTAGGGGAATTACTTGAGCATCATTTAGCGGTTCAGTACATCTAACATCCAACATTGTTTAAACAACTGGGATGTTATTTAATTAAGAAGCAAGTAAAAAAATGTGAATGATGGAGTATGACATTATTTAGGGAAATAAACTTTTCATTAAGTGAAAATATTTTAAGATACAGTTAATGAGTCCAAATCTTATAGATTGTTGGATAAGTTAAAGTGGACTAACTGTATGTTACCCTCAGTGACCCTTGAGCATGGTACTGGCTGATCAATGTGGCTCTCTGCTTGTCTGGTTGACATGTGGATTTGAAAGCTTGGTGTATTTGTGACATTTGGTGTCTGAGTGACAGATGATTTTATTTAGTTGTTGCATTATTTTGTTGGTCACACATTATCATTTTCTGTGCTGAATCTTGCATTGAGATGTAATTAAAGTGCTCTTTAACTAAAGACTGTTTCAGAATTAGCTGGAGTTTCTTGTATTACTTCAGTTTTTGCAGAAGCTGAGTGTTTTTAATGCCGCATCAGCGTTACTTTGCAGTCTTCTGTTTGACTGGCGTATTCATTCATACCAGGTCACACCGACCAGTAAAATCATTTGCAAAGTTAAATCCTGTGGGGAGTTCTTCCCCACAGGTATCCTGCCACTTTTGTTAGTTATAGCATTATGTATACATGTTTTCAAATTACAACACTACTACTTTTCACATGTGCACAACATAATGATCTGATTGATTTCCACTCTGGTGGGCCAGAATTCTTCATTATTTAAATTTTATAACCCCATACTCACGGGAGCTCTTAACTCTTGTTTGAATAAGGTTTTGGACCCGTCCTCTCAGGTTGTACAGAATGCTGCAGCTCATTCCCCAACAGGTACCAGAAAATGTGTTCACATAACACCAGTGCTGGCTTAGCGCCACTGCTTCTCGTTCAATACAGGATCCTCTTCAAGTTCTTGTTGCTGGAGTTCAAGTGGTCTGGTCCCGTCCTATCTCCATGACCTTTTTGTGATCCACTCCATCCTGAACCCTAAGGTCAAATAACTAAATGACACTCGCTGTTCCCAGATCCAGATTCAATAAATTATAAATAAACCAAAAAGGGTTTTAAATAAAAGCAACTGGACTTCTATGGTTCTTTGAAGACGTTTCACTTCTCATCCGAGGAGCTTTATCATTCTGGGATGAGAAGTGAAACATCTTCAAAGAACCAAAGAAGTCCAGTTGCCTTTATTAGAACCCTTGGATTACCATGACCTGGATGACTGAGAACCTTCACCAGCATTTTATAAATAAAGTTGACATTGACAAAAGTTTTTAGGTATGAATTAATGTCAGCTCATTTGCAACACTGGAGTTCACCTCAGGTGACCTTTTTCTTTTTGAAAGACAGTAGGCAGGTAATAAACTAATGATTTGATTCAGTTTAGCTCATGTGATTTCTTAGCGTTACGCTGCAATAACTTGTTAGAACACTTCAAATGTATTAGGACACACTAAATGAGCGCTAGATGTTTGTAAGTATATCCAAGTACATGAAGCAATATATAGAGTACAGCCTTCTTTTGTACTGCAACACTTCACACCACAGGTATAGTTGTTCTTAACACATTTGCTTGTAATTACTTTGAAGCTAGGGCAGGGCTGGCTTAAACTTTGTTAACTTCCTGTCAGGAAACTCTTGCAGCTCACTGCACCTCTGAGAACAGCACAGGCGCCCCTCAGGGATGTGACACATTACTATAAATTCAGCACAAAAAACCTAGCTAATTTAATTTTATCCGTGGTGTGACTTACCGGTATTAACAATCAAACATTTTGCAGAGCTGGTGTGGAAACAATAATCTGTCTCTTAATATCAAAACATCTCATGTGCTGATTGTGAATTTTACACAAAAGGCGTATTCCTTACCAACCCCACCACCATCATCCCACCTTTGCATATTAAGTAATGTTTATTTATATAAACATTCTAGATTTCTAGATATAAATCACAAGGGGCATTACAATCAAAACAAGTAAAGCAAAAATACACTGAAAACTGACAATAGCAGTACAAAGTAAATACGTTTACAGAGAAAATAACTTATGCACAGGAGCTCATGTGAAGGCCAGTTTGAGGTTTGAGCTGCTTTTTAAAAGAGTCCACTGATCTCAGGTTGAGGGGAGAGAGTTCCAGAGGCCACAGCAGCAAATGCTCTGTCTCCTTAGACTTTAGCCTGGTACGCTGCACAACCAGTGGGTTTTGATCACTGGACCTTGAAATGGATCTTGAATTGAACTCTGGAGTTAACGAGCAGCCAGTGAAGCTGGAAGAGTAATAATAATAACTAGAACTGCAAGCAGTTATGAAGGGTTCCAAGCCCCACCCCCAACCCCCACCCCATGCCAACTCCCCCCAGGCCATGTCTTTCCCAATGCAGAACATCGACAAGTAGTTTTGCCCTTGACAGCTTTTGCCCCTGCAACATGTCACCCTTCTGAAAACCATGTAGAGGACTAAAAACACACACAACAGTATATGGTAATGAGAATATCTTCACTCCCCAAGGCACTTCACAACAGATGTGTCATTTACCCATTCACACACACAGTGACAGCCTGGTGGTGATCAGCTACATTGTAGCAACAGCTGTCTTGGGGCACACTGACTGAAGTGGAGATGCCTTGCACTGACACCACCAGGACCCTCTCAACATCACCAGTAGGCAAGGTGGGTGAAGTATCTTGCAGAAGGACATGATGACAGTAACCCAGCTGAGGGTGGTATCAAGCCGACGGCCCTCCGGTGGCCAGGCTGGCCACTGTAACTACTGAGCTACATGCAGCACCACAAATTAACCAAAAAATACTCAGTTGTTCATTTTTATTTGTGGAATAAAGCATGTCATCCTTGCGTGTCCCTAAATCTAATGCTTTTTCAATTGAAATAGCTAAATGGCATTTCATAGTATGCTAATGAACATTTAAAAATTAATTAAAACTTCATATTCCATCACAAAATTACCAAAAATATTTCAGGTAGTCATGTCTAGATGTGGAATCATATATTTCCTTGTCCATGCAGTTAGATTAAATGGTGTTTCAATAAAAAATCATTAACTGCCATTTTGAAACAAAATGAACAAAATTAATATTCATAGAAAATCTATATTTCAACAAATATTTACCAAAATATTTTCAGATGGTCCCTGTAAGATGTGGAAGAATGTTCAGTTCTTTTCATGATCCTAGATCAAATGCTGTTCTCAGTAAAAAATAAATAAAAACTGGCAATTTATAGCATACTACTCACTAGTAAGTATTTAATAAAAATTCAGATTTTCATCAAATAATTACCAAAATAATCACAGATGATCTTGTTTAGATGTGGAATAAAACAGTCTTGTTTCTAACTCTGTATTTTAATTGTAGTTCCAATAAAAAATCATTAACTGTGACTTTGAACCATACCGAACAAAGATTAATATTCATGAAAAATACAAATTATGTCAAGAAATTCCCAAAATATTCTTGGATGCTCATTGTTAGATGTGGACTACTATCCATTGATTTCAACAGATCTACATTAAATACTATTTCAATCAAAAATCTTAATACTTTACCAACAAATATGAAATAATTAATAATAAATACATAATTCATCAGAAAATTACCAAAATATTATAGGAGGATCAGGTCTACATGTGGAGTCAAACCCTTCCATTTCTATTTACTTTGATCCAATAGTCACGCAACCAAAAATTGTTTAGTCATTTTGTGTACCATACACAGCCAAATATAAATATTCAAAAAAATACTTAACTTTCTCATGCAATTTTAAAAATATTCTCACATCACCATGTATGCATGTGGGATATAAGAGAACCTTAATCATCTTTCTAGAGGTAATGCGTTACTTAAAGAAAAATATAAACTTTCATTATAGCATTTTTAGGTTTTTTGAGTTTAAAAAAAATTCATTTAAAATCCAAACTTTTGTACAAAAATCCCCAAATATTTACAGATAACCCTTATCATAATAGACTGTGGCTCAAATATTTTCACAGGCATGGGCCATAAACATTTTTTTTTTTAAATTATAAATCACTCATATTGCTTAGCATCAACCATGTTCAAATTAGTAAACACAAGGGGGCGCAAAAAACATTATTTTCTTTATTGCATTTATTAGCATTGCTGATGGATAATAAATAGACCAAATTTGAAGACAATTAGCCAAACATTTTTGAAGCTACAACAGCTAGCATTATTAGTAATCTTCATAAATTGGACCATTTCGATTAAATGTGGCACTGCTTTTTTTTGCTTACACTGTCAGGCATGATTAACCTAACAGATCCTGAAAGCAGAATCCCGCTACATGCTATGAGTGAATTTTAAGAAATTTTTTAAAGGTGAAAGGTCAGATTTACGTTTTTGCGCATAAGCCACGCCCACTTTGACCAATCATTATCATATTCATAAGATTGTCCCAAGATGTTATAGTCAACATATGCACCAAGTTTCAAAAGAATTCATTTAGCCATTTTGGCTATGCAAATATCTACCTACTTATAGCGCCCCCTATTGGCTGAAATTCCCAAGATTAGGGTGGTATGTTCAGGGTCAGGTCTTCAAATGTTCCTGTAACTTTCATGCTGATAGCTGTCACTCTAGTCGAGATATTGTCTTTTAACTATTTTGCGCGCTAGCCTGTAACGCTTGCATGAGTATAATTTGCATACCTTTGAGAAAACCAACTTTTCCCGAATATCTTTTGTTCAGACATAGGTCTAGATCTAATACAAGCATTTTTTTGGTTTGTTTGACTGTCGTCCTTGGAGGAGATGTCAAAATAACTTTGGACCTATTTTGCATATTTGCATAACCAAATTTCATTTTACAAGAAAACTCTTAATGACACAAAAATTCAGTGACATCCCACAAATACGATGATGTAAAGTATTTGTGGCTGTGGTCTAAAACTTAGGATTTATGGTTAAAAACACATTTCTTCCTAAAATAGCGCCACCTGTAGGTTGAAAATTATAATTTTGTGGGAAGCGTTAGTACGTAGGATACTCTATTTTTCCTTGAAAAAGGTTCTCAAAATGTCTAAATTTGAAAGATGAGCACCAGATTAAGCAAAAATTTTCATTCAAAACACAATAGGCCACGCCCACTTTTGTTAATCCTTACCATAATTTTAGTGAACAATCAGGACAAGGCCCTAAAGGTCTTTACTAAGTTTCGTATAACTCCGATAAGCCATATTAGTGCTAGAAATATTTGTGGTTTATAGAGCCCCCTAAAGGTGAATAATTTTTAAAGAATTTTTTCTTGATCAAGTATTGATCCGAGATTATGGGGTTAAATTTTATTTTAGATATCTAATGGATCAAAAAAGCTATAGACATTGTCGTGTTTAGCTAGTTTGCTATAGCAATTTGCATGAGTATAACTTGATCAATTTTCTAAATTTGAAAATTTCCTTCACAAGATTTTCTCAGGCTGAAGACAAATACTAAGTTTCACTGCAATCAACCCTAAACTGTTGAATAAGAAGCAAAAAATAGATTTAGCATTTTTTGCACTGTAAAATTTTTTTTTTTTGCGGAAATGGGCGTGGCCTACGTCATTTGAATCAGCAACATGCAGTTAATATATTCCCTAAAGATTTAGTTTCTAGGTTCAATAGGGTTTATGCACGGTCACTTCCTGGTTGCGATAGACTGTGCCCCTCCCTTCCGGTTCAACGCTGTTCCCACACAGACTGGACAAAATGGATTTTTTTACCCGTTTTCTTCAAGACCTCCCACACATCACAGTAAACGATGTCCACCGGATTTTTGAAAAACACACAGAAACGTCTGCGAGCAAGCGGGTGAAGGACTTTAAGCTTTATATAACCAGCTTTATTCATGAAATTGAAGGTAAGCCAACAGCGTTAGCTCGTAGCTTCCATCATCAAAAAACAGTGAGACAAATCTATATAGCCGTGATCGTGGGCTCCAACTGCTTCCCAACTTTCAACTTTCTCTGGTCTAGCTGTACGTTATCAAACACCAAGTCTTCATTCACCAAAAGAATAGTTGTTCCAGTGAAATTACACACGAACAGCGCCGCGCCTCCTTCTTTAGCCTCCTCCACTCAGCTCTTTACTGTGCTGCAAAGTGTCGACTGCAGACACGGTGTGGTTAGAAATGATCACGTTTTCTCTTCTTAAGTTCACAATCCTTACTTTTTGTAGTTATTTATTCAGTGGAAATGTGTGGAAACGGACTGATGAATTATATTCAGCTGATGCGGTACACAACGGAACACAGCAGTGTTCAGCTGTCGAGGCTTCCAGTCCGCTGATACTTATATGATGGCTTCATTTCTTAGTGCTATAATATATATATCATACTGTACTATACTATACTATTACTCATTTTGATTATAAACAATATCTTTAGCTGGAAATGCACTCTAACTCTGGAAATCTTCACGTTTCAAATGGAACCGGAAATGGTCCCACGAGTTAATTTTAAACCGAAAGTTCTACTAAGTACTCTGTGCATAAAGCCCATTGTTCAGAAAATACAAGGCAAAGCGAAAAAGCTTTGAGCATAGCGCCACCTATAGGTAGACAACTGTGAGTTTTTTTCTGTGGCGTATGTATGGCCCATAGTTTGTTGAGGTCCAAGGACTTTTTCTAACTCCTTACGGTTCAGGCTGCAGTATGAGTTTTAGCGTCGGAAGAAAAATTATAATAATAAGAATAAAAAACGAAACAAAAACAATAGGTTTCCATGCTCCGCTGGAGCCATGGCCCCTGCCTCCGCGGGCTTGGAACCCTAATAATGGATTGGATTTATATAGTTGTCGGGTCTACACTCCCTCCTCCACCGTTCTCACCAGCTGCACCTCATCTGATTCATCACCAGCTGCACTCCATCTACTCATCAGCAGAGGAGCATAAGAGGAGTGGAGCTTTGCTTGGACGGTGCCAGTCCGTTCCACCTCGTTGTGTTAACATCACGGCTGCCGTCCTCGACCTCGCTTCTTGCTCCTCTGGATTCCTTCAAACCACAACCAACCACAAACCCTCCGGAACCACCGATCCGCCAACAGCCTTCCTCCAGCCAGTCTTCTACCCCGATCAGTACCCTCCCCAGCTCCTCCGCCTTCTGGACACAATTCCTCCTGGTTCCTGAACCTAGCAGTTCCCGTCATATCATTTCAATAAACATATATTCTTCACTTACCTTACTGTGTCCTCAGTTGTGTGGCTCCAGGGTCTGGTACTAACCGTTCGATATGACAATAGCGCCTTTCTAGACACCCAAAGCACTTTGACAGAAGCTCCATTATTCATTCATGCACACATTTACACCGGTGATGGTAAACTAATTCAAATTCAAATTTTATTTGTCACATACACACTCATACACAGTACAATATGCAGTGAAATGCTTGTACGATTGCCGTTGAACCAAAAAAAATTTATACGAAGCAAGTAAGAAATAAAAAGGTGTGGTAAAAGAAAAAGAAAAGAAAAAAAGAAGATAAAATAAGACTAAGTTTAGCTTAAAAAATAGAACAGATATAAAATTACCAAAATATATATAAGAAATGTAAAGACTTATTTACAAGTGTAAACAGCAATGTTAATATATTAAAAAGCGAAATGGAAATGGAAATAAATGGAATGATTATGGAGTGTGCAATTTTGTATATATGTGCATGTAGTGCAAGGATGATTATTTCTGAGTATTGATCTGGTTTAGGGACCGTATCGCTTGCGGGATGAAGCTCCTTTTCAGTCTCTCTGTGTTGGCCTTCAGGGAGCGGAAACGCTTTCCTGATCGCAGCTGAGAAAACAGTCCATTGCTGGGGTGGCTGAGGTCTTCCACGATCTTCCTGGCCCTGGTCCAGCACCGCTTGTTGTAGATTGTGTGCAGATCAGGGAGATCTGTGCCGATGATGCGCTCAGCTGCTCGCACCACCCTCTGTAGGCTCTTCTGTCCTGCATGGTGCTGTTCCCAAGCCAGGTTGAAAATGAAGTCA
This sequence comes from Callopanchax toddi, assembly GCA_006937965.1. Classification (NCBI taxonomy): domain Eukaryota; kingdom Metazoa; phylum Chordata; class Actinopteri; order Cyprinodontiformes; family Nothobranchiidae; genus Callopanchax; species Callopanchax toddi. The sequence continues at coordinate 331,591 of SSNR01000521.1, forward strand.
ACTGGACCTTTTTGGTTCTACATGGCGGAAGGGGGAAAACAGAGCATTGAACTCTTACACAGGAACAGCCCCAAGACACTGGTTCAGATACAGTATGTGGACAACACGTGGGTCAAAAATCAAACTCATGAATAGAATTATTCACCAGACACATCAACGCTGTGGACAAGAACATCAAGTTCAGTAGGGAGGATGCACACAACAACAAACTACACTTTGTGGACTGCACTATGCAAATTGAACAGGATGGAAGTCTCAGCATCGAGGTTTACAGGAAACCTACTAGGGCTGCAGCTATCGAATATTTTTGTAATCGAGTACTCTATCGAATCTTTTTTCGATTAATCGAGTACTCTAATAAATTACATGTATGTATGTGTATATATAAATATACATACATATATATATATGTATATATAAATATATATGTATGTATAAATTACATGTACAATGTATAAATCTGAGAGAAAATAACAAAGTATTAAACATTTTTTAAATAAAAAATAGATATAAACCATGGTTTTGTGGCATATAAGTGCATTTACTATTATTACTGGTATTTATTGCTTACCTCGGAACTTTCTGTTATGTCACTGTCTTCCCCTCACACACCTTTTTTCAGTCGGACTGAAGTGAAAGTGCTGCAGCCATAGATATCATGGCTGCAGCAGCAAGTTAATTCCATACGCGATGCGTGGCTTTGACTAATTGCTGGAATGCCTGTTTTTTGCGGCACAAATCTCATAGCATATGTTTCATTTTGCTCTGTTCCTGTTTACCTTTCCAAAATGCGGCGAAACTTTAGAGTTTTTCGGAATTTTTAACCCGCAACTCGCTACGGTGTTTTGACAGGGAGGGGAGGGGCTCTCTGCTCCTCCGTCTCACCTGTGTCTCCACCCTTGTAGCTGCGCAGGCGGTTAAATGAAGCATCTCAGTACCAAAGTCGGCACCGTGTTTTTTCGCTACCGGTACCTACCGACGTCTTTCAGTCTGTGCCGGTCTAGTACTAGTAGTAATAGTACGGTCTAGTTGTCCACCATGGCTTAAGATAAGTTACATTCGCTACTTGAGTGTGCATTCAGTGCAGTGTGTATGTGCGCCACTTATTTCGGTCCGGGTGAAACATGACCCCGGGCGATTGCAATGCCATGAATTAATTAAATATGAATTAAACGAAGCCTCGAGGCAGAGAATTTGCCTCGAGGCTTTTTTGTACTCGAATTATTCGAGGTACTCGAAGAATCGTTTCAGCCCTAAAACCTACTCACACAGACAAACACCTGCGTTTTGACTCACATCACCCACTGGAACACAAACTGTCAGTTATCAGGACTTTACACCCTCAGACTGAGAATATTCCCACTAGAACTGAAGAGAGACAAAAGAAGAAACATTGAAAAAGCACTCCAAACCTGCAGATACGTATACCCAAACTGGGCCTTCGTTAAAACAAAAAAATCTAGAAAAGACTTCACAGCAGCAAATAAAAAAGACAAGAACAGCAGGTGCAATAGCATCATCGTCAACATCATCCCATACATGGCAGGAGTCTTGGAGAAACTGATTTTTCTCCAAACACATCTTCCCAGGAAACTTTAACCCTAACAGCACCTTCAGACAGAAACTGGTTCATCCAAAGGACTAGGCACCCAAAAAGCAGCTTAGAGGTGTTGTTTATGCAATCCAATGCAGTGAAGATTGTCCAGACCTTTACATAGAAACAAAACAAAATTACACAAGAACATGGCACAACACAGGAGAGCCACCTTTTCAAGTCAAAACTCAGCAGTCTACCTACACCTCAAGGACAAGGGACACACTTAAAAAAAAGACAATGTACCGGTACATATTACAGGCAGGGAAAATAGATGGTTTGAGAGGAGTAAAGAAAGCCATCTACATCAAACGGGAAGACCGACACTAAACAGAGGGGGAGGCAGTGGCAGGAGGTTTAATTTGGCTCGCTCGGTGACTATCGACAGGATGGGCTTGATAAATAATTTGTTATGTGTCTCATCAGGGCATCTGCCCTCCTGAAGCTCACACAAACGCAGCAGAGCTGGGCCACAAAGACACCACCTCCTCTCTCTGGCTGATGGTCTGTCAAAGCACTGCAGACCCCCTCTCCTATCGCCGCACCTTTAGCCCTAAAAGCAGAATGAACCAAGATCAACAAGTGGAGCAGAAAGGGAGAGACTTAAAAGAAAGCTCTGGATACAGATGCTGCAAAGTGCTGGAAAATAAATGACATGTCAGTAAGAGAAGAGGTGAGAAATGAAACACTTGGTGACCAACAGGACGACACCGAGGAGTTACTGGAGGATAAAAAAGACAGGTTAACCAGAACAAAAGAGATTTGGATCTCAAAACAGGAGACCTGTGTTACTACAGAGGAGTGGAACGATCTGGCGCCGTCTCACAGTCAGCAAGGTCCTCTTAACACCTCTCACCCTGGACATGGTCTGTTTGAGCCACTTCCGTCTTGGCAGGAGGCTACGGTCCATCAGGACAAGAACCTCTCATCACAAAAACAGTTTCTTTCCCTCTGCCGTTTGGCTCATGAACAATTAGCAACATACTCATTAACTGTCACTTTAACAGCATGTTTGCACTGTTTTCTGCTGCTACTTGTGTTTTTCATTCTGTGTGTGTATGCTGCATCTTATCGCCAAAAAAGTTCCTAGTCTGCGAATTACATTCAGTGACAATGGCAATAAAAGTTTTTCTGATTCTGATTTCTGATTTTTCTGGTTAAGCTCCACTACTGATTGACTGCAGCTGCGGCTCATCTGGGCAATTAGCCTGTTGCACCCTGCTGATTGGGGAGGAAAAACACAGAACTGCCTGCAGGAGCCCAGAGCATGACAATTTCTTGTATATTACATTTTAGCAAGTGAAGTAGTCCAGTTGTAGATATTTTGGGTTTAATTAAGATGCTGAAAATGATGCAATATGCTGTGTAGAATAAAACCTTTAAGAGAGAAATAGTCATTTAAAGGAAGATCAAATCCTTCAGAGACATGCTGGATTTAACTGTGTAGTAGATGAAATAAAATGCCTGTTTATGCGATTCAAGTAAAGATTAGAGCAGCAGTCCCCAGTCCGCCCCTGGGGGGAGGTCTCAGGTTTTACCTTTAGCTCCTACAATGCAGTTCTGAACCAAATCCTCAGACAGTTTCAGTCTAATTCACACCTTCATGAGATGACCAGTCCAACGCAACAAGGCCTAGAATAGATGAACACGTTCTTAAAGTCATTAGGGTCTCACTCACTTCCTCAGTTTACTTTTAAAGATGGATGCAAAAAAAAAAAATTACCATCAGTCTTGTGGCAGATCACCCTGCTCATAAACTGTTCATTCTTCTGCAATCTGAAAAACAGTACAGCTCCATTTTATCACAAACAATTCAAATGTGCAACAGCGTCATTCCCCAGGCAATAAGAATTTTATACATGAAATAAAAATAATATCTTAACTATTTTACCTTTAAAGTCATTGTTAGTTGAGTCTCCAAAGGCAGTTATGTTTAGACTAAATAACTGGACAAAATTTTCTCCATACAGAAAAAGAGGCTGACAGACACAAAGCTACCTAAAGAACAAGATGTCCTCATCTGGCCTTACAATAGACCCAAAGGAAATTAATAATGAATTCAAATGTTATGAGTCTTCATACACTTCAGAAACACATTCTGAAATGGAAGATCTTGAGGCTTTCTTTGAAACACTTTCTATTCCTACAGTGTCTCCCATCATGGCTGACAATCTAGAGAAACCTTTAACTATTTCAGAACTTAACGATGGCATTTCCTCTATGCAGACTGGCAAATGTCCAGGTCCTGACGGGTTCCCGGTCGAGTTTTTAAAGAAATTCCATAGCAAACTGGTTCCAATGCTGCTCAACATGTTTAACGAATCGTTTCTGCAACATAAATTACCTCCTATGCTAAACCAGGCTACTATCTCCCTGATTTTAAAAAAAGGAAAAGATCCGTTGGACTGCTCCTCCTATCGCCCTATTAGTCTACTTAATATAGACTTTAAAATTCTGTCCAAGATACTTGCGAAACGATTGGAAACAGTGTTAACAACAGTTATCTCCCCTGACCAAACCGGTTTCATAAAGGATAGGCATTCATATTTTAAAGCAGCACTCTGGATTATTTCAGCAAGAGAGCAGTTTTTGAATCTAACGTCCAAAGGCTCCTCCTCAAAACATCTCGACACGCGCGTCCGGTCGCGTGTGCGCGCGTGCAGGCAGCGCATATACTTCGGACATGAACTGTACCGCTCAATGTGTAGGGTTTAATCACTCACAGTTCACAATCTTATTCCAACAATACTACGAGGGTCTGATGAGCCCTCTCTGTCCCTGCTGCTTCTGATATTAGCTCTGTTAGCAGAGAGCTGCTGCTGGACTCTGAAGCTGAACTTGACTCGGCCCTGGATGAACTTTCTGACCAAAATAAACGCGTAACCCTGTCAAGCCTTGCCATTCTGTGAGGTGAAAGGTTTAAAAATAAAAATAAATCCATCTTTAGCTGGGGAATGGGTAGGTTTTTAGTAGAAATGAGCCGTGAGGCTGAGACGCAAACAGGAAAACACACGGAGCGTCCTGTACGACAGCGCCCCCTACTGGTACAGGTTTGGTTGATGCGCGTGCATGTTGAGAGAATGCAGACATTTGAATTTTATTGGCTGAAAAATGTCGGCGGCAAGAAATAATGCAAATGGGTCTCTAAGAGGAAGGAGGGTCTTCATCAGAATGACAGATGTTGTGGAACTCAACCCATAGATCATAGTTTAGACCTGAAATATCATTTAAAACATTTAGAAAACTTTGATACAGCGAAAAATAATCCAGAGAGCCGCTTTAACCTGAGGCGCTTATTTAACACTATTTATCATCTGCCCTCCTCTACGATACCGCAGGCCATCTTGTCTCTTGACGCTGAGAAGGCATTTGACCAGGTGGAGTGGTGATATCTGTTCTTCACCCTGGAAAATTTTGGCTTTCACCAAAATTTTATCGCATGGATCAAGCTCTTGTACTCCTCCCCTTTGGCCTCCATTAAAACTAATTATGATCAGTCAGCATATTTTCCTCTCCACCGCTCCACCCGTCAGGGTTGCCCATTAAGCCCCTTGCTATTTGCATTGGCCATTGAGCCCCTGGCGGTTGCTCTTCGTAATGATCCCCATATTTCCGGTATTGTGGCTTGTAGTATGGAACAGAACGTGTCCCTTTATGCAGACAATCTCCTTCTTTACATTTCTGACTTTTCGACTTCTATTCCTGCAGCCCTTTCTGTCTTTGATATTTTTGGTTCAATCTCAGGATACAAACTGAACTTAAGCAAAAGTGAACTTCTCCATTTGAACAGAGCTGCAATGGATTACTCTTTAAAGACTTTACCTTTCAAAAGTGTCGGGCATTTTCAGTATTTAGGTGTTCATGTAACCTTGAAGTTCGGAGACCTTTACAAAATGAACTTTACCCCCCTGATGACTCGCCTAAAGGCAGACTTTGAACGTTGGTCCTTGTTAAATCTCTCAGTGCCAGCCCGAATTAATGCTATAAAAATGCTCTCCCTCCCAAAATTCTTATATTTATTCCATTGTGTTCCTATTTTTTTGCCACAGGTATTCTTTTTGAAACTTGACAGTAGTATATCAGACTTCATCTGGAGTAAGAAGCCTGCGCGGATGCGTAAATATTTATTACAAAAACCTAGAGCTCTGGGAGGAATGGCGCTTCCTAACATCAGATTTTACTATATGGCAGCCAATCTTAAGACTATGCAGTTTTGGCTCCACCCTGATTTATATCCCTCTCCTCCAATCTGTTTTACTATGGAGTCTAACACTTGTGCACCTACTTCCCTATCTGCTCTGGTTCACTCACCTATTCAATCTGCCACTGACACTTATACTAGAAATATAATTGTAAAGACATTGTTAAAGATATGGAAGCAATTTAGACGTTTCTTCGGCCTTCAAAGCTATTCATTACATGCCCCGATGACATCAAATCATATTTTTGCCCCCTCCTTAATGGATGACACCTTCACAGTTTGGTCCAGTCTAGGTGTTAAATTATTCAAGGATTTGTATATAGATAACGTCTTTGCTTCATTCAAACAGCTCAACAATGTTTTTTCTCTTCCTAAACAACACTTCTTTAGATATTTGCAGGTGCGCAGCTTTATCAGCAGCAGATTCCCTCAATTTCCCTCTAAACCTCCCATCTCAGCGCTGGACACATTCTTTACAATGATCCCATCATTAAAGGGTATGATATCACATATTTACACCTGGATTCACTCATTACGTCTGGCCTCCCAGGCCCCTCTTAGGTTGCTTTGGGAGGAAGACCTGGGGGAACAGCTTACTGATGACATGTGGAAGAAAATACTCCTTAGAGTTCATAATTCATCTATATGCGCCAGACACGCATTTATTCAATGTAAAGTAGTGCACCGCGCTCATTTGACAAAGGTTAGGCTTTCAAAAATGTTTAAAGATGTGGATCCTACCTGTGAACGCTGCGGCCAGCAACTCATGGACACATGATGTGGTCCTGTCCTAGCTTAAAGGCGTACTGGGAACATATATTTGACTCTTTGTCAAACATCACTGAGGAGCAGATGGAGCCTTTAGCTACCATCGCTCTGTTCGGGGTTTCTCCTCCTTCTTTGAAACTGTCCCCCCAAGTGGAAGCGTTTGCTGCTTTTGTTTGTTTGTTAGCCAGGCGCCTCATATTATTGAAATGGAAATCTGCATCTCCGCCATCACACATACATTGGATCAGAGAAACTCTTTATTTTGCTAAACTGGAAAGACTGAGACTTATATTGAAAGGCAGAGAGAGCAAAATGAGTGAACAATGGAGCTCCTTCTATGATCATGTGCGAAGCTGGACTTCCCTGAAGCTCCAGATTAATCCTCCAGGTTCCTCTCCCAGTTTGGTGGCAGCGTGTATGTGATGCTTATTTTTCATTTTGTTTTATTTTTTTTTCTAATTTATTACTTCTTTATTTACTTTGTTATCTTCTGTTTTTTGTTTTCTTTTTTGTCATTTATTTTCCCTCATTGGAAGCTTTGTTTATATGTCTGTTAAAGGTTATGTTTATAATTGTAATTTTTCGTTTTGGGGGTTCTGTTTGTAAGATTGAAAATTCAATAAACATTGTTGGAAAAAAAAAAGAACAAGATGTCCTCTCATCATTCTGTAAAACAATGTTTGTCCTTCATCTGCCTTGCAGTTTTTAATGACTCACCTATTCGGTTTCGCCCATATTTTTTCACATCTATATGGTTGGGTTTTATTTACATTGCAAAAAACTCGTGATTGTTAATGTTCAACCAGTGTTTTACTTTTATAGATCATTTACCAGGATCAATTCACGTTTTCACCAGGACAGAAACTTAAAACTCACCTCGTATTTGTTCCAAATACAATGTGACTGTGCAGAAACATGAATATAAAAGTATTTTTCCTTAAAGAAAAATATGATTTTAAATGACTGATCTTATGTTCATCTTTTTTATGCTTAATTAAAATAATCTCTCTGAAACTCATTAAAACTCACACATTTTGATTCTAATGCATTAGGGAAAAAACTATTTATAAGCTCAAATGTTGATTTACACACTTGAAAAACATAAAAAACCACATGGCTACACATCATTAAGCTGCATGATGTTAACAATTAACATGGGCCTCCTGACACATCATTCTATTTTATGCATCTAACAATAAAAACAGCTTACTGGAGTAAAAGTCAGTTTAGTTTGTGAAACGGTCGATTAAAGAGCTTTTATCAGACTTAAGTGGATAAAACATGCTTGTGTGAGTGTAGTTGTGGTAAATTTACCTCAAAGATGTGTGCAAACATTAAGAAAACTTATTTTCCTACCCTTAATAAACCCAGATCTTTTTGGAGGAAAACAGTAGGATGTTACATTGAGTATTTAAAAAATAAAAAGTTGTTATTGGTTTGTGGTTATGTCAACTGTGGTGCACTGATTTAATTTTTTTTTTAGATTTTTGCTTTACATGGATAAAAAAGTACAAAGAAAATGATTGAAGCTATTTTATTAACTTTAAAGTGCCAGTAAAACTAATATTAAAGGAATATTTTTCTTCTATATTCTTCTCTATGTCATGCTCATTTAAATAAAATTTGACCGGTGTATTTTTGTAAACATAATGCACTTTCTGATCCGGTGCTATATCATGAATATCTATGGTTCTGCATTAGACTGGCTCTCCTCATATCGTTTCCCCTGTGAGGATAGAACCATCTTACCTATGGGGTTCCACAAGGCTCAGTTCTAGGACCTCTATTTTTCTCTTTCTATATCTGTCCCTTAAGTGGCATTTTTCTAGGAGTTTTGAGACTCCTTTCACGCTTCCACAGCTCCACAGATTCGTGCGTAAGTGGTGCGTTTAAATGCTGGTGGAAAGCTGGGTCATTTGAATTTTCTTCAGAGTCTAGTGCAGGGGTGTCAAACTCATTTTCACCGAGGGCCACATCAGCATAATGGCTGGCCTCAAAGGGCCAGATAACTTAAAAATGTAACCAAATTAAATGTAAAATAAATGTAACAACTCCTTAACGTTACATACCTCTGAATGTATTACTTATACAAGATAAAACATTACAAATGCATGAAAAGTAGATGATTTGCTGTTGGCTCAACATTTTTCTGCTTAATGCTCAATATTTCAAACAACCTTTAACTCATGAGGTCATTCTGATGATTAAATAAAACTTTTAAACATATTTAAACCAATTCAATATTAAAAGCCTTCTACTAGTCACCTCTCGGGTCTGACAGAGCGATGACCTGGTTTCTTCCTCACTGCAGCCAGACAGCTGCAGCAGGTGAGGAGGCGTGACGATCAAGGTGTTCTGATCCTCCTGACTGAGCACCGTTAATATTAATGTTCATTAGCTCGTATAAAAGTCCAACACAACACGTTATCTTAGGCAGAAACTGATTAATCTGGTTTGCCATCAGAGAAGAGGATGATCAGCTGACGGAGGGATGGAGGATCAGCAGCTCCCCGCGCGCACACGCATCATGGATCAACAATCGGCCAGTGATCTTTTGTTCTGGTCAACTAAAATGACTGATTCTGACAGAGAGAACTGGATATGTGATGACAAAATGAACGTCTTTCTCAGAGGGGAATTATTTATCAGCAGCTTGAGAGCGCGAGCTGTCGGGTCGGGGAGGAGTTAGTAAAGCGCGCGAGCGCAACCAGCTGGATTGCAAACCGAGTCCTGAACCACAGAGGGCGATCTGTTCAGATCACGGATCGATTGTGACCCGTTGTACCCCTACTGGGCATGTGTGAGCTGCGTGCGTGGGTCGGACGTACTGTGATTGTGTGTGTGTTAAAGCGCGCGCCTAGCTGTGCGTAATGGCGCACTGGAGATGCTGTGTGTGTGTGTGTGTGTGTGTGTGTGTGTGTGTGTGTGTGTGTGTGTGTGTGTGTGTGTGTGTGTGTGTGTGTGTGTGTCGGAGCGGAGGTCCTACCGTGTGTCCACTAGCTTCAGAGCTTCATGTGATCACTCATTCACTGAGCTGCAACAGGATGTGAAGTTCGTCAGATCGAGGGTCTCCCATCGGGACCGCGCAGCGCTGGTCCGCAAAAGCGCGTTCGAAATCCGGTTCTCATGAGGACCAGCCTACTGCTTGTGTGCACCCTGCCCTGTAGTGGCGGTAAGCCGTCAAGTCGCGGGTAACACAATTGACATGCATTGTGGGAAATGTAGTTTTTGG
>SSNR01000522.1:0-10752 GCA_006937965.1 Callopanchax toddi
TAACACATCTGATGTATAGTTTTAGAGATGTTTTTATTTATTTGGCACACCTTGCATTAAATACTGTGTTTGCCCACTTATATCGGTATCGGTTTATATCAGAAATTAAGAGTTAGACAATATCGGATATCGGTAAAAAACCAATATTGAGCATCCCTAATTTAAAGTAAAAGTTTTCTCAGGATTCCTTCATGCGGTACTCAAAATAAAAAATGACTGAATTGCACAGTGTGAACATTGCCCACCAATTTTTATTTATGCAAAATGATTTCAAACTCAAGGAGCCCCGTCCATCTCTCTTCTCCAAGTGCGTTCGCGAGACGTTGGGTCTTCAGGGTCACACATGAAGAGAGTAAAAAATGACTTTTGTGCTTTTGTCGTTGATGCAACCATCTACGAAGCAACTGCCGTGCTTTGCTCATAGCTTCACCATGACTGTTTGCTAATGTTACAGGTCCCAGATAGGCAACCATGAAACAGGTAGATTCTGATAAAACAGCAAATGAGCAGACAGGACATCAGTTTGGTGTTATCGCGTCAGCTCCTCGCTGTAGAATGGGGAAAGAGCTGAACCAACGGTTGCCAAGTGTCCTGTTGCCCCCTACTGGCGCTAAGAAGTATTGCACCTTCAGAAAATAGGTCTATAAAGACCGAAATAAAAACGTCCTTTTGGACTGAATTTACAATTCTTTTTGTGTTCAAAACTTATTACACAACAACCTAGGATTATATCCCAGTAAACCAACATTAACCACAAATTGTGACCACATTTATTTGTGTGTCACACACTCCCCAACAAAGAAAATGGCTCCTGGCATTACATCACAAAATAAAACTTAACATTTTCAATTACACTCAACCGTTCTAGTTAAAAGCAATGTCACCTTTCTTCAAAACACACTAGGATGGGTGACATATGGTACGTAAGTAGGGTAGGGCCAACATTTGCATGGGCACACCATGTGAGGTGTTGGCCAGGGAAGGTGGGGTGCCTGAACATAATAAAGTTCTACCCCTCTTGCTTGTGGATACCCCCCCTCACATATATTTGCAGAATTTGCCATGCAGTTTGGCTGGTAAGTAGGATCTCCCAGAGTCTCGTATGTCAACCTCTGAACAGGTTTCCTCTCCCGGTTGGATCTCCTTGCAGCCCTTTGATCCATGGACTGATCAGCTGCTGGCTGATAAACACTAGTTAAGTGGTCTAACAGGGGCTTTTCCACCTGTGACCTGGTTGGACTTGACTCTAGCTGAGGTTTAGTTATCTCTGTTCCCGCTTCATCCTCTTGACTCAGGGTTGATGATCCCACCATCTCCTCATTGGAGAAGTCTCTTTCCATTTCATCACTTGGTATGAAGTGATCGTGGTTACAGGCTTCCTCCGTTTCTTGATTGACCTCATGAGGCACACGGGCAGCTTCCTGCCCCACAGGTATTTGGATCCAGTAGCCATCCTCTTCTTCATCTGAAGATGACACATCACTGCTGATGGATAATTTCCCCCTTTCTTTCCTTGACTTTGGTTTTCTGGTTTGTGAGTGAGAAGGTGAGTTGTTTTCTCCTTTGATTCTTTTCAGCTCTGCATGACATGGTGGCATGTCAACAGGCAGATCATTAACTAGATGTAGAAGATTACGGTGTAAAGTACGAGTCCCACCATTGTTCTTTTCTGAGGACACTTTATACACAGGCCTATTGTTCATTTGTTCTTTCACAATGTACACTGTGTCTTCCCAGTAGGATCTTAGTTTTCCTGGACCACCTCTCTCACCCAGATTGCGCACTAATACATGGTCTCCTGGCTGAAGGACAACTCCTTTAAGCTGACGATCATAGTACTGTTTCCCTCTTGCACTGGAGCGATTGCTATTCTCAGAGGCCAGTCTGTATGCTTGTTCCATCCTTGCTGCCCACTTTTCTGCATATCCTCTTGGAGACACGGCTTCTCCCTCCATCTTCAGGCCAAATAGAAGATCTACTGGCAGACGGGGATGACGTCCATACAGCAAGTAGAAGGGTGAATATCCAGTTGCCTCATGCCTTGTGCAGTTATAGGCATGGACCATTTGGGGTAAGTGATCTTTCCATCTAATTTTCTCTTGGTCCATCAAGGTGCGAAGTAGCTGCAAGAGAGTTCTGTTAAACCTCTCTGCTGGATTACCCTGAGGATGGTAGGGTGTGGTCCTAGAGTGTCCTACTCCTGTGAGCTGTTGCAGGGTCTTGAAAAGGTTATTCTCAAACTCACGGCCCTGATCATGATGGAGCTTTTGTGGGTAACCAAACCGTGGGATGAAGTCATTGAATAACTTTTCTGCAGCAGTTCTTCCAGATTTATTGCGAGTAGGGTAGGCCTGAGCAAATCGAGTAAAGTGGTCGACCACCACCGAGATATATTCAAAGCCTCCTGCACTTGACTCTAGGTGCAAGTAATCAATGAACACCAGTTCCAAGGGGGCTGTGGTGGTGATCGAGCCCATGGGAGCCCTCACATGAGCCACAGGCTTCTTTCGCTTGATACAAGGGCACTTTCTAGTTACATAGGCCTCAATTTCTTTCTTCATGTATGGCCAATAGAATCTGTCTCTTGCCAAGTTAGTAACTCTCTCTGTGCCAACATGGCCCATTTCGTCATGCAGGTATTTCAAGGCGATAGCTTTATACTTTTCAGGTACAACCAGCTGTCGTCTCTGCATTGTCCTTCTATATAGCAGGTCATTTTCAAAGTGGAGCTTATCCCACTCATGCAGCAGCCAGCCTCTTCACAGGAGTGCTTGTGTTTTTCCATATGTGACTTGTGAGCTTTGTGTTGCTTTCTTTCAGCCTGATGACCTCACCTATTACTTTGTCTTCTCTTTGTGCTTGCTTTAGTTCTTCGTGACTTATGAAAGGCTGTGTTCCCAGCATGCAAGGCTCCAAGTCTTGATGTGACAGGTTCAGCATAGCAATATAAGCCACTTCATTTTCTCGGGCAGCCTGGGTTCCTTCCCATGTTGCTTGAATGGTGTCTCTTGAAAGTTCCTCTGTACATTCATCAACATACTCAGCAATGTCCAGTGGCAGTCTGGAGAGAGTGTCTGCGTCATTGTTGATTCTACCTGGCCTGTACTTGATCTCAAAACAGAAATCAGCCAACTCCCCAACCCACCTGTGGCCTACAGCATTTAGTTTGGCCGTGCTCATAACATAAGTCAGGGGGTTGTTGTCTGTATAGATGGTAAAAGAGGGAGCATAGAAAAGGTAGTCGCGAAACTTCTCACATACAGCCCACTTCAAAGCGAGAAATTCGAGTTTCCCTGAATGCATGTGGTACCTCTTCTCTGCAGGAGACAGTGTTCTCAATCCATATGCAATGACTTTCAACTTTCCATCCTGGCATTGGTATAACACTGCTCCAAGGCCTTCAGCTGATGCATCTGTGTGTAGTACAAAAGGGTGGTCAAAGTTGGGATAAGCTAGCACAGGTGGAGAGGACAGGATGTGAATTAGCTTATCCAGAACACACTGATATTCTTGAGTCCACTGAACAGGAACTTTTGATGACAGCTGTCCAGATTTTCCTTTACTGGTTTTATTATGAAGGTGAACAGCATGATTCCCTTTGATTTGTAACAAATCATACAGTGGCTTGGCAGTTCTGGCAAAGTCCTGCACATAAGCTCTGTAGTAGCTCAGAAAACCTAACAGTTTACGAACATCTCCGACTGTAGCTGGTGTCTTCTCCCTTAGAGGCTGGACAGCTGCTATGTCTTTAGGGTCAACACGCACACCATCAGCTGACACCAACCTTCCAACATAGCGCACTTCCTTCTTGAATAATTCACACTTGGTAGGTCTGAGCTTTATGCCGTGTTGTTGAAGAGCCCTTAAGACCTTCCTTAGCCCTTCCACGTGTTCCTCAAAAGTTTTGGCATAACAAAGCACATCATCAAGATAAGGAATGCAGCACTCATCTCTTAAGGAGTTCAACACTTCCTCCATACATCTCTGAAAGGCTGCTGGGGCGTTTGAGAGACCGAAAGGGATACGGACCCACTCATATAAGCCCCAAGGGGTAATGAACGCAGTGAGGTGTCTTGATCCCTCAGAAATATAGCCCTGGTGATATGCTTTCCCTTGGTCTAATATAGAGAACCAGTGTTGTCCTCCTAGTGTGTTCATAAGGTCTTGGATTCGGGGTAGTGGGTGTCGGTCTGGGATAGTCTTACGATTTAAGAGACGATAATCCACACAGAGCCTCAGCGTTCCATCCCTTTTACGCACACACACCACTGGAGCGGAATATGGTGACTTGGATATGACTATCCAATTCCTTGCTAGCAATTCCTGAATGTATTCCTTCACTTCTTTGTAAAATGGTTTGGGAATGGCTGAATATGAGCGTTGTACTGGTACATCATCTTTTAAGCTGACTGTCATTTGCAGATTTGGAATGCAGCCGATATCTGTATCATCACAAGCGAAGGTTTTGGATTCCTCATATAATAGTTGCCTCACAACAACTTGCTCCTCTGCACTTAAATGACTGATGTCAACTGGAGGGTGCCAACCTGCTGCTGGGTTTGTACCATTATCTGTACACACGCTGGGTGGGGTGTCAGTTTTATTCGTTTGACCCGTTTCAACAATCTTTTCAATACACTGGAGGCTTCCTAGTGTTGTACGGCGGGACAGAACAATATCGTTTCCTGGCAGATTAACAATAATTTCCACCCACCCATTATATGGAATGATCTCTCCATTGGCAGCAAATACATTGAGATCATAGTCTCCCATCAGTTCACTTAAAGGGCGGATCATTTGATGAGGTAGATATTTTTGTTTCCAGGCTCTATCTACAAGACTAACCTGGGCGCCTGTGTCAAAAAGAGCTGTTACTGCATAGCCATTCATGTTACACTTTAGCAGGCATTTTTTTCCAATTAATTGTGCAACCCTTTCAGATGTGGTCTCATCAGTAACTGGCACATTGGGAGAAGTTATTGTCTGCTGGCTATGAGAAATGGGTGGGTGGAAATTATTGTTAATCTGCCAGGAAACGACGACCCAAATCACTCAATTAGAGTTCCCTTCCTGGTGAGCCAAGTTGACATCTTAAGACCACTGCTTGGTTTTAATGTAATTCAGGAAATAATCCTGGGTCAGGGAAAGGAGGCAGAAGTATTGCCTGTTATTTGTAATCTGCTTAAAGGAGCAATGGACATTGACACTCAGAAGGCTGAAGCAGTCGTAAACTTCATCAAGACAGAAAAAAACAATAAATGCGAAAAACCCTCATCTTTCAACTCAAGTAAGACAGTTGAGGACATAAATGAACATATATAATCAAAGCACCCCCCTTCATCCTGTTTATCCAAGTCAACTGGATCTTGATGAGGGAGTTCGGGAATGTTCGTTGCAACTTCAAAGATCTGTTCTGCAGACAGATGCAGCAAACTCTTCTTTATTAACCAAACCAGTTCTTTTCTTGCGTGGATTGCCATGGCTCACACCTCTTGGATGCTCTGGAAGCAATAAGTCCCTCACTCTGACTACAGACAGATGCCTCGGACCTGCGACTCTCCTTCAGTTCCGTCAGTGTAATCCTGGCAGTCCACGGGTTCAGTGATCACTAGATTGACGACCTCCCTCAGCGTCCTGGTGCCGTCAATCCCGGACGAGCCCCCAAGAATCTGTTACAGGTCCCAGATAGGCAACCATGTAACAGGTAGATTCTGATAAAACAGCAAATGAACAGACAGGACATCAGTTTGGTGTTATCGCGTCAGCTCCTCGCTGTAGAATGGGGAAAGAGCTGAACCAACGGTTGCCAAGTGTCCTGTTGCCCCCTACTGGCGCTAAGGAGTATTGCACCTTCAGAAAATAGGTCTATAAAGACCGAAATAAAAACGTCCTTTTGGGCTGAATTTACAATTCTTTTTGTGTTCAAAACTTATTACACAACAACCTAGGATGATATCCCAGTAAACCAACATTAACCACAAATTGTGACCACATTTATTTGTGTGTCACACAGAGAAGGCACCTGTTTAAAAAAGTGACCGGAACGATGACGTCATTATTCTCCTTGAGTATCTCAATGAAAAAATTATGTGCACCCCTCATTTCTCTCTTTTTCTCATGATCTCATAATAATGAATGTTAATATTATAACTGATGTTCCGCTGAGCGCACGTGGAGCTGCACTGAACCTCGCCACACCCACCTGATCCATGCAGCTCTTGAGTGCGGTGAGCTGATTATCGGAAACACTTCAGATAATCATGCTGCAGATCTGTTAGAGTTGCATGAAGTCTGCCCCCCCCCCTCCCCAGGGGTGAGAGAGCACACCCTGCCTAGTATTCAACAAAAAAAAAAAAAATCATCCCGTGCCCCCCCTGCAATTACACCGCGCCCCCTAGTTTGGAATCACTGCTCTAGAGCATCCTATGTATGAGCTGAACTGGACCTGGTGTTAGATCCATCGACCCACCAGAACCACCTGCAGCTTCTGACCTCTCAAGCTTCTTTAACCTGCTGGTTCAGGTGATATTAGTTTGATAGGATGAACAACAGGACATTTCCTGATTCAATGAAATGTTCCCCTTTGATCTGGACTATCTCAGTCCTCACTGAGCTCCATCTCTGTCACACTGACAGCGTTCACCTGCAGACTCTCTCTGACACTCGGAGACCTTCAGTGGATTAGTGATGCATCAACATGTGATTGCCTAATAAAACATTTTTTTGTTCTTCCACCACAACAACCTCCATTTCAGTCTCTGTGAAATTACGTTTTCTAAACTTCTCTGTTGTCATGATTTACCATGAAATACCTGAAATTGACCAGCTTCAGTTCATGTAAATACTGTAATTCATGAGGTACTTTGCACTGACCATGGGAGAATGTGGGTGTGTTAGGAGGTGGGGTCTGATCCAAACACAGCTTAGAACATAGGAAAATAAGTGATTTATAAAGCAGAATTGGGTGCAGCTGTGTCTACAGAGTTTAATAGGTCTGAAAATGACTTGATGTAAGTCAAAATGTTTTGCTGAGTTTAAATACACATTTAGTAAAGATTCTACCAAATGAGGCCCTTTGGTCATTAATAAAATGTGTAAAAAAAAGCCATAACATGACAATTCAATAAAAAAGTAAAATTTACAGTCAGGATTAAGCAATATAACAAAAAATTAGTTTTAAAATCAACATAAAATTTGGTTCTTTATCAGCCACCCAGTGTTTCTTCAATGCGTTGTATTGGGGTCTGGGACTGGGTGCTAGGGGGGTTTGCCTGCTCTCCCCCCTGTGGCTGCCTGGCGGGATCTGGGACCCCTGGTGCGGTTGGGCCTCTGCTGGGGCCGGTTTGCCTCTGGGTCTCTGGTTCCGGTCTGGATCTGCCCTGGATGGCCGGCTGCTGGCGGTGCCTGTGAGCCCCTCGTCGCAGCCCCTGGGGGCTCTAGCACAACGGCTGCTGCATGCAGGGTGAGCCTCTTCTCTGGGGGAGGGTTTGCGGCTGCTCCTGCGGTGGTCTCCCTGGTGTGTCCGTGCCCTGGGTGTCCTCAGGACGTCTGTGGCTCCTCAAACTTATTATTGAATATTACTATGGAGAAACTTTACATACACAAGCGCGCGCACACACACAGGTGCTCACAAGGTGTTCACATAAGAATGGACTCAGGTGTTTTCAGACACATTGACTGGGGCTGTGGTTGACACAGAACACACCTTGAAATACTCATTACCGTGTACATTTTAAGGATATCACAATTGTTGTATATTCATATGCTGTTTGTTGCCGTTGTATCTTTTCTCCCTGTTTTGTTTGTTTGTTTGTGCTTTATTTGCAGGTCTAGATGTGGATTCTTCATGTCTCTTGTACTCTTTTCTTTTTCTTTTAACTTTCTCCCCCACCCTTCTTTCTGTAACCTTTTTCTTTTCAGTAATTGGGATTCAAATCAAACCAAAAAACCTCCTGGCAGGCGGATATTCGCGTTAGCTTAGCGTAAAACACTGTAAGTGAATGGCAACTACTAGCAGTTGCCATTCACTTACAGTGTTTTACACTAAGCTAATGCTACAGGAGTATTGCCGGAGGCGAATATCCGCCTGCCGGATCAGGAAAATGGCTGGGCTGTTTACAAATTGTTTTTGCCCACTTATCTAACTCTGAGGAATATGACAATAGACAAAAAATCACTTTCTGGTGGAGTATCCCTTTAACACTACTTACCAAAAAGAATGGTTTGAACTTTTCTATTTTGACTCTAGTAACAGATTTAGTAAACACATCAGCAACCATGCTCTCAGTTGAACAATACACCAAAACAATATTACCCTGTAATACATTATGTCCACATGTTTGCTTCTTTGACGATTCACAGGGTTCTTTGCTAGACATATAGTCCCTTGGTTGTCTTCGAAAATCTTTGCAGGTAGTTTGAAACTGTAGTTCAGGTCTTCTAACAGCTGGGTCAAATAGAGTGCTTCTTGAACAGTGGCTGCCAGAGCTACATATTCAGCTTCACATGTAGACAGTGAAACTGTTTGCCGTTTCTTTGTTTTCCATGAAACAATAGCACCATCTTGGTTTAGGCTAAAGCAGTAGCCTGTAGTGCTTTTCCTGTCCTCGACGTCATTTGCCCAGTCTGCATCTGAGTATCCAATCAGCTCTGGTTTTGATACATGCTGGCTATAGCACAGCTCATAGTCTTTGGTCCCTTTTAAGTACCTGTACACATGTTTTAAAGCTGTCATGTGCTTGTCCTTGGGATCAGACATGTGTTGTGACAGTTTACTTACAATCCAACAGATATCAGGTCTAGTACAGGTCATAATATAGATGAGGCTCCCCAACATCTCTCTGTATTTTCTTTGATCAGTTCTGTCGCCCTCTAGTGACAAGTCACATTTATTCTCACAGGGTGTCGCTCTAGCTTTCGTGCCATATTTTTCCAGTACTTTTTCAATATATCATTCATCTTGACAGTACCATCTTTTTGTGTAAAATCAATCCCAATAAAATGGGTGAGCTTCCCAAGGTCTTTCATCTTAAACTTACTTTTCAGTTGATCTTTGACCTCTTCCAAACACACCTCATCACTTGCAGCCACAACTATATCATCAACCCATACTAACAAAATCACTTTTTTCTTGTCAGATAGTTTAGTGTAGATACAGTTATCAGCTTGACTCTGGATAAAACCACTTTCAATCAGAAATTCATGGAGCACCATGTTCCAATTTCTGCCTGACTGTTTGAGGCCGTAGATGGATTTATTCAACTTGCAAACAAGTTGTTTACCATTTTCTGAATCAACCTGAAAACCTTCCGGTTGATCCATGTAGATCTCGTAGTCTACAGGCGCATGTAAATATGCAGCCTTGACGTCCATCTGGTTTAGCGTGAGCTCATGCTGTGCAGGAAGCTGCATCAGCACACGTAGTGATGTCAGATTTGCTGTCGAGGAGAACGTTTCTGAGTAGTCAAGTCCTTCTGACTGTACCCCTTTGCCACATACCTGGCTTTATATATATCATTTCCTTTATCATCCTCTTTAAGGGTGTACACCCACCGTCCCCCCACTGTCTGCCTACCCTCTGGTAATGGTACAAGTGTGTGTTATTCTCCTTATGTGTGGCCACTTCCTCTCTCATCGCCTGTTTCCACTTCTCTGATGAGGTTGGTGATGCCATAGCCTCCTTAAAGGTCTGTGGCAATCCAACTGTAGCCCTGTAACAGTAGTCAATGGTTAACTCACTGGTCTGTGCTCCACACTCATAGTCCATTAGATACTTAGGTTTCTTCCTGGTTCTACCAGCAGTACATGGAGTCTGTGTACTAGTGTCAGCGATCGGGTATGTGTCTTCGTCTGAGCTCTGTTGAGTTTGGTCATTTTGTTTGGTCTGTGACTGACTAGTTCGACTTGGCATACTGTAGTTACCCACTCCACGAAGTGGTCCTCGAGTTGGTCGGTGCTTGTCTGTGTCTGACCCTCTGCAACGTCCTTGGTAATGAACTGGACCAGTCTGTGTTTCTGAACTTTATTTTCCTCTGGAAAATAAACATGTAAGCAGGTGGATGGCAATCAAAACCAACAAAAATACCCTTTTACCTTTTGGATCTAGCTTTGTCCTGTTTTGCTCATACACCACACATTCTGAACCAAACTTTTTTATTTAGGATAAATCTGGTCTTTTTCCAGTGAAAAGAAAGTAGGGCGTTTCCCCTGTTCTTTTACAGTAACACCTGTTCCATCAGGTCGGTGTAGGCGAGATTCCTCCAGGCGTTGCCGCGGGATGAAGCCTGGCTCAGGGTCTGCGTGTCAGCCAAGCCGCTGCTGAGAGTCTGTGAGCCGGAGGGAAGTGCGTGGAGAGCGGGGAGCCTTGCTGTCTTATTCAGGGTATGGGAATGATACTTGGGCAGCGGGGCTGATGCTGATCTGGTCCTCCGTCGCCACACCAGATCCACCGATGGCCGTGGGGGTCGAGCTGTCATCTACATAATCATCCTCCTCTGGTTGTTACCTTACGGCTTCTCCCCGCTCGAGTCAGCTCGTGGAGCCATTCAGGTCTCGTTCAGGTTCGGGCTGATTTATTTTTATTTATTTATCTGTGAGGTGGTGTTGAGGAAGTCTTTCAGAACATTCTTTTCTACAATATTTCACCACGTGGTTAATAGTCAGACTGTTTAAACTGTGAAACCCTCGCTGAAACCATCCCTCCTGCCAGGCTGTTGCTACTCCTGTAACTATGGTCGTAAAGCAGGTAGTGAC
>SSNR01000522.1:10762-47153 GCA_006937965.1 Callopanchax toddi
TGGAAGCAATAAGTCCCTCACTCTGACTACAGACAGATGCCTCGGACCTGCGACTCTCCTTCAGTTCCGTCAGTGTAATCCTGGCAGTCCACGGGTTCAGTGATCACTAGATTGACGACCTCCCTCAGCGTCCTGGTGCCGTCAATCCCGGTCGAGTCCCCAAGAATCTGTTACAGGTCCCAGATAGGCAACCATGTAACAGGTAGATTCTGATAAAACAGCAAATGAGCAGACAGGACATCAGTTTGGTGTTATCGCGTCAGCTCCTCGCTGTAGAATGGGGAAAGAGCTGAACCAACGGTTGCCAAGTGTCCTGTTGCCCCCTACTGGCGCTAAGAAGTATTGCACCTTCAGAAAATAGGTCTATAAAGACCGAAATAAAAACGTCCTTTTGGACTGAATTTACAATTCTTTTTGTGTTCAAAACTTATTACACAACAACCTAGGATTATATCCCAGTAAACCAACATTAACCACAAATTGTGACCACATTTATTTGTGTGTCACACAAACGTGGTTTTCAAAGGGCGGGGGTGGGCTCAGGTAGCCAAAGGTGATCCTGATTGGCTCTGCCTTCTAGAGAGGAGTGGTCTATTCCCTTCTTGACGTCAGCAGGGGAAAGATTTTGAAACCTCCCGTTTTAACATTAGCTCAAAACACATTTCCCAAAAATGAGAATAAGGAAGTGAAAACGATGAAATATGTTAACACTTTTTGGTCTTAGACACAGTCTGTGACTGATTTGACTGTTAAAAGATCTTTAGAAAGTGAATTTTGCAGAGTATGGGACCTTTAACATTTCCTCTGCCATGCTTATAATAACACAATCTTAAAACAATATGAATGCATGCTTCAATTAGAAGAAATAAGTTGCTGAAATCTTTTTGTTTGATCTGAAATGAATAAACAACCTAAAAGATCATCATCAACTTGTGAGAGGAGAGCATTTTAAAAAGCTTGAATTCTAGTTTTATTCACGTCTGGTACCGAATCCAAACCAGCCAGTTCGGTTTGTGTAACCTTTGAGGTAAAAGCAGCTTTGGATGTTCTTTAAAAACACACACACACACTCCCACAGCCAGTGTTTTCAGTGTGAGCCCACATACTGTCAGTGTGTTAAAACACAGCATGGTTCTTATTCATACTGTCAGCGTGTTTCAGCTCTCCTAAAAAGCAGCAGCTTCTTTATCCACTTAGCACCACGTGTAAAAGCAAATTAACTTTAAACCTCACTGAGTTTTAATGTGTAGAAAATTACTTTAATTCAACCTGTCAGATGATTTTTACACCTGATATTCTGTAATCAGCTCAGTCTTCAGCTACTTTCTGATCTAGAGCCTATAAAAATGCTGCTGAGCCTTAGAAAACAGATTTATCAGAAGAAAACAAAATCTTTGAATCCCTAAAACCAGTTTAGTCCTCATTAAAATATGGAAAATATCTTATTAACTCCAACAAATAATTAACTAGAAACTTTTGTCCTTTATTTTCTCTTCCTGCTCTAATTGTCTTATCGTCTTATGGATTTTCTCTCCTCACAACCAGATGCACACAGGAAGAGGTTTCGTTGATGTGATTAATTCTGGCTTAGAGTGACTAAAAACACATAACAGAGAGGAGAGGAGGTTTATATTTAATATAATTAGTCAGTTCAACATGAGAAACAAGCAAACTAGATCCTCACAACACATTTATAAAAGTACAGGAGTATTAAACGACACAGAGATCAGCTGATATCTTAAGCTCCTTATTGTTGTCCTGGAACAGCAGTAGAGGTCATTACTAGTGTTTTTCTTAATGAGACCAACGTGTGACCTACGTAGCATCAAGATTTTCAGGGACAGATTTGGATCGAGGTCCTATAGTGTGTTTTGGTCAAATAGTTCTTTAATCTGAGGTTTTTGCAAGTTAGCAGGAATAAAAGGACCAAGAACTTTTCTTTGGGGTGTCTATTAACATCATGTAAGGCCTTTTGCTAACGAGCAAAGAATTATTCCAAAACAGATTTTAGACAAAAATATTTCACCATTTCTGTTCTCTGCCATAGCTGCATTCATTATTTGCTTTTAAATCAGTAGAATACTCTTTATTGAGAACTTTAGATTTCTTTTAAAAAAGTTAGAATCTTTGAGGTAATTTGGCTCCATCTTAACTTTGCTGCTAGATTAGAACATAAATAGTGATGCATTTGATGGTGTCAGTGTGGTAAATCCACACATTTCATTGCAAACATCCTGAGCAAACGGCGTGTCATGAAAGTCGACCTGAGCTCCCTCCTTGATCCATAAATATCCATCTGAGTCAACCTGACAGTGACAGAGGAGATGCCACCTGTCTAGATGGAATTGGCAGGTTTTGTGGGAGAGAGTAGCGTGGGAGGAAAAGTGATAATTGGTTAAATACACACCTTTTACAAGTGAAAGGAGGCACAAAGAGAAAATGTTTAACTCACCAATCAGCAACTCAGCATGCAGGTAGACGTGGTGCCAAACGATTTTAGTGTTTCTGTTGTGGGATTTCCCCCCACAGCCACCTCTAGGGTTTACGGTCTGAATCAAAACTGAGCAGCAGTTGTGAGGATGACAACTCCTTGTTGATGTTAGGAGTCAGAGGGAAATGGATTTAAACAGATGAGGAGATGCAGTTGAGCGTAGATTGCCGGTTGCAGATTCTCAGTTTCAGGTTGTTATTATTAATATACTGGCCTTACTTGATCTTTTTGTCTCTACAGGATGTAAAACAGAGTGGGATGAGGTCGGCTGCTGGCTGAGGGCTGAAGTTGGGCAAGTGGTGAACTTGTCCTGCTCTGAAGTCTTTCAGCATTTCTCCAGTAATCAAGGTCGGTTCCTGCAGAAGCCTCAACCTCATCAAAGGAGAGAGAGAGAAAAACTCCTAATAATGTAATCAATAAGGTTGTTAAAATTCTGTTTTCAGTCCCTGCGCTGCTCAGTTTAATTATCTGTAACATAATCAGAGCTCTAATGTGGACCGAAGACACTGAAGGAGAATCGGCGCATGAATTATTCATGTATGTTTGTTGGCAAGAATACAGGCGTGCCCTGGGACGTTTCTGGCAGAAGAAGTTCAGGGTTCACGATCTGACACACTCTCAGTTTCTTCTCTTCAGAAAGAAAGTGGAGGACACCGTTGTATAATGATGAGAGGGAACGTGAAATTAGGGGGGTTTGTTTACAGTCATATGAACCAGCATTCGCGTTTTAATAGATAATTATTATTCCTTTGTTAATATCCTATGTGAGGCTGTGTTTTCCAGATGTTATAAAAGTGTTGGTGTCTTCTCTGCTGATAAAATCATTAGAGGAGGTAAGGTCAGGATCATTAGGGAGTAATGTTCTTTTCCTCTTTTATCAAGATAAATACTAAGGGTCACATTGAATTGCAGATGCACTGTAGCTCTCTGTATTTGGACTCCAGCTGCTTCTTGTTTGCCTAAAAGAGAATGAAGAAACATCCCTCCCGCCATGCGGTTTTTTAATGTCTTTGTTCAAACACGCAGCCACCCCAGCCATATATGATCCTGCTATCTGCAGCACACACATTCCCAAAGCTTTTGCAGAGACAGATGCAGCTGACAACCCTCCCCTGATACCTTCTGTTGCCAAATGGATGCTAAGTCGGAGTCGGTGGACTTGAACAAACATGAAAGTGTCAGATTTTCCCTGACAGACAGCTCTAATGGAGTAAACTGGTCCAAAAGCAGAAATGTCATCACAGCGGTCCAAAGGCGTCGGTGTGTGCAGGACTTTCTGTAGCAATTCACAGCATGTGAGTTCAGACACAAGATTTCTGAATAAATGTAAAAACAAAAAAGGCAGAATTACAACAGTGTGTCTGGTGATGTCATGTAAAGCTTACAAAACAAAAATGTCCCCTATGAGCTCTAAAAAGAGATAATTTTGTATCATCTACATTTAGAAACAGAAACAGTAGACTCATAATTCTGTTTAGACGAGGCGTGTCGGGATTTTTGTTCCTATTTGACACCTCACCTGTTGTTCACAAACCCAAAACAAAAAAGCTGCAACAGTTTGGAAAATTATAAACAAACAAGCAAATAAATAATCTTATTTCAGGTCTAAAATAAAATGCTTAGAAATTCAAGCTTTGCCATTTAACTAATTTCAAAGATCATCTAGAGCTGAAAATAGCATAACATTTTTAGTGGTGGCGTGTCCCATTATGTCTGCAAACATCTTCAGGTGGAACATTGTTGTTAGTTTGTATTAAAATTCTCCACACTCTCTCTCCTGAGGAAAGGTCAGGACTGCAGGGAGGCCAGTCCTGTCTGTGCTCTCTTCTTCTGCAATCATGCCTTCCTGATGTTTACAGATTCATTATGTCGCTTTGTTGTCTTGTTGAGGAATGCTTAAACAAGAAGTAACTGACTTCACAGATCACAGCTTTTGATGCTAAAGTCTGAAAAGTTCTTTTGTATTTAGTTAATGAAATACTAAATCATTTGACTACAAGAAGGAAATAAATAAATAAAAATGTACAAAACTGAGTCCCTCTACAACCAAACTAACATACTAACAGTAAAGCATGGTGGTGGAGTATCATGACTTGGAGCTGTTATATTTTTTCAAGCTAGGAAAACACTTTTCACTTAATGGACATGTAATTTATCATGTCCTGCCCCCTTTGTGTTCAGTCTTTTTTTTTTTTTTACATGTTCCTCCTCCTGTGTCCTGCACTAATCCTCCACAGGTGTGTCTCATCTCCCTAATCACCTCCCTCCCTATAAATGCTGCTTAGTTTAGTTAGTTGCATTCAGTTACTTTCTACAGCACACACTATGGTGTTTAATGACCCTCATTCAATACTATTAGTTTAGTTTCTGAATGTGCGTTTTAGATGAAAATCCTGAGAATTGCAGTTTTCGAAGCCTTTGTGCATATATAAACAGTACTGTTTAGATCCACACATGGCTGATTTTCCTTCACCTCCTCTGCTTTATCATCAGGGTTTGTATACAGAAACTGCACCGCTGACGGCTGGTCTGAGATGTATCCACCCTATGAGGAGGCCTGTCTCTTCAGTGAAGATGGACAGCCTGAATCTGAGGTACCGTATTTGCCCGAATATAGGACGACCCTGATTATAAGACGACCCCCCCTTTTCAAGACTAATCTTCAGAAAAAAAGACTAAATTCACTTTTTAAAGAAACAATTTTTATTGAAATTTTGAGAAAATAATTTAACTAATGCTACTAATAATTCCAGACTGCTTTAATATTTGCTTATTAACAGGGGTGCACACAACTAGTCCACCAGTCCACCGTACTGATCTCTCTGCCCGAACGCACCTTTGCTGCAGGAGCTTTCACGGTCAGATTGTGCAACTTCGCGATCATCAGACACTGATGAACTTCACATCCAGTTGTGGAGCTGAGATGGAGTTTTCATGTAGGGGAAGCTTGTTTACACACACACGCTGCTGCGGCAAAATGCACAGACACACACACACACACCCGCTTTTGCGCCATGATCATGCAGACACACAAACCCACTGTTGCGCCATGATCGTGCAGACACACACACACAAACCCGCTGTTGCGCCATGATCGTGCAGACACACACACACAAACCCACTGTTGCGCCATGATCGCGCGCACACACAAACCCGCTGTTGCGCAATTATTGCGCAGACACACACACAAACCCGCTGTATGTGTGAGGGAGTGTGTAGGTGTGTGTGTCGGATGGATGAGGTTTTGAGGGAGAATGCGTGTGTGAATCGAGCGAGCGACGAGAGCCCTCACCTGTACAGTCTGCTGCTGAAAACACCTGCTGGGTCTGGACATTTTCTGGACATTTTAATCCTCAGTACTAGTAAACCTGTAACTTTGAGCTAGGCCAGGCCCGGACCTCTGGAACCGCTCGCGGTCTGAGCTGCTTCCTGCCGCTTTGACCAAAAAGCCTGCGCCCTCCGCCGGAAAAACTAGGGCGCGATAATAAGACGACCCCCCCTTTTTCAAATTATTTTCAATGAAAAAAACCGTCTTATATGCGAGCAAATACGGTATTTACCGTAATTACTGCTATCAGTTAAACCAAATCATATTTTGTTTTCAGTTTCTTTTTCAATGAGATTTAAGACATTTTGGTTCAATTGTATATATGTTTATGAGATTTCCTTTAAATTAGTTATTTCTCCGTTTCCAGACGAGTTACCTCTACACTTTCAGACAGGTTTACACCGTAGGGTACGCCACCTCGCTCATCTCCCTCCTCACAGCCATAGTGGTGTTTGCAGCCTTCAGGTGAGATCAAAACATTAAGCAATATTATGAAAATGCTACCCTTCTCTGGCATCAAATATTTAGGTGATCAAAGTCCAAAATGTTTGTTATTTTAGCTTTTTGGTGTGCAACCTTGTGTTTTATTACACAGGAAGTTCCGCTGCACCAGAAACTACATCCACATCAACCTTTTCTCCTCTTTTGTCCTGAGAGCCAGCGCCGTCTTCATCAAAGACACGGTGCTGTTTGCAGACGAAACCTTGGACCACTGCTCCGTTTCTACAGTAAGTCTGCTCATTTAGTTTCATTAGAGCTCAGATTATGACACAGAGTTAACATGGAAGACAAAAACTGATGAATGGACTGCTAAAATTTCAGCTAGCAGAAAGCAAAAGTCAAAGCAAAGTTTAAAAAAAAAATCACTTTAAATAAAAAAAACCTTATACTTAATAAATGCTTTTAATTTAAGGAAAACTCACTCACTGTGCCAAAGACATTTATGAAGGAGAAGTTTGACCTGTAGGTAACTTTCTCTTGGTTTTCCTCTTTAGGCTGCTTGTAAGTCAGCTGTGGCTTTCTTCCAGTTCAGCATCTTGGCCAATTACTTCTGGCTGCTGGTGGAGGGCATGTACCTGCAGACCCTGCTGGCCCTCACCTTCGTCTCACAGAGGAAGTACTTCTGGTGGTACATTCTGATTGGATGGGGTGAGAATGACTGCATGGATGTTTTATGTTCTAATGGATTGTTTTATACAGTAAACATATGATGTTCTCCCTCAGAGCCAAAACACAGGGTCACCCTGTATTTACGGTCACTACTGTTTAGCAGAAATCTGCTCTTTATTTACTATTTCCCACCTTTCACCGTTTGACAGTGACCTGTCTGTGTGTGCAAGTGTTAGTTTTAGCAAAATGAACCACTGAATGGATTTAAATGAAACTTTCAGAAACTAATAACTGGATGTTTATTGACAAACAGATTAACGAGTCCAGCTGATTCAAGATGGCAGCCACAGCTAATCAATATTTATGTGTCTAACTCAGTAGATTTGACAGATATTGAGGTAAAATGAAGTACTTGAGTTATCTCCAACACTCTGCTAAGATTTTATGAGATCTTTTACATAACTTTACAGTAGTTTTAGTTTTTGACCAAAACCAATAAAACTCCATCATTTCTCAACATAGGACGATGTTATTTAAAATTCTGGCATACAGGCACCGGATTACATGCCTTCCCTCAAGGAGGCCCTTTAATTTAAATATTAACATATCTTTAGTTTTAACTCCAAATAGACTAAAAGCAGTTTAACCAATATAACATTAATGCTAGTGATGCACTTTGACCTGGAATGATGTGTTTGGCTCTCAGAAGATTTTTCTTTTTTAATATTTAAGAAGTATGGCAACAACATTGCTAAAATCCAGAGAAACGCTCATTTTGAACATTTGTCCAAATAGAGTAAATCTTTTAAATAAATAATCTGTTTCCAGATCTTTATCCCCCAAAACTGGCAAAATTATATCTAAACGGCAGCACAGCATCAGAATGGACCTGCTTGTTTTCCTTATCAGTTTAGTTTCTATGAGCCTTCAACAGATGTTTTCCTCAGTCAACTGATTTTCATTGCCCCCCTACTCGTTTGGTTCCAGCGTTCTGTATCTTGTAAGCCCTTACTCTCAAATGTTTCCACAAAAACTCCCGTTTGTCTCATTTGTTCTGCTACCAATATGTTACAGTATAATCCATCCACACAGATACAGCTACCAGCTCTGATCCGAGGAGAAATGGTAAAAAGCTGTTGTTTGGAAGCATTTTTTTGGACTTCTTGAATCTTTTACAGTACATATGTCTGGAGCCGGGGTGTGAGGGGATGACTGTGGCTGCAGGATGGTTGCTGAATGATGTCTGTCTGATCAGAACCTCTGGGATACATGAACCAGGCTTATGACAGTCTCATTTAAGAATAGCTGGATTTCCTGCATTCAGGTGGCACAATGCTTCCAACTCAGGAGGTTTTCTAAGCTGCTTTAGTGCGACTGTTGGAAATGCTTGCCTGTGCAATAGTGCTACACAAACAAGTTGGCAAATGCAAGACATGAAGGACTGAATTTATAGCAGCTAGTTATCTGCTGTGATGGGAGAAAAGAGAGGAAAGCACGGGGTTCTGTCTGTCAATCTGCTTTGAGCAAATAACTTCCACTATATGTGAAAACAAAGAAACAAATTATACAAATAAGTTCATTTTTATTTATTTGCACATTTATGCAAGTGGGACACAGATAAATGAGACCCCCCCCCCCAAACATCTACATAAACAACTCATACGTTGAGTTCAGCTTTGCTTCCTATAACTAATCCTGCAGGACTGCCATCAGCGGTTCTCATCCTCTGGGTTCTGACCAGGTACTTCTTCGACAACGGAGGGTGAGATGTACTCCATCACATTACTGTGTTTTACATGTAGCTTGTGTCGTGTTGAGCTGCCTTTCATTCGTCTTACCTTTCAGCTGCTGGGACGACACGGACAACGTTGGTATTTGGTGGATAATAAAAGGACCGATAACGGCTTCACTGCTGGTGAGTGAAGATGAATTCTGTTTTTAAAGGCATACTATGCAGTTTTGGCATGTTTTTAGCACCCCCTAGTGACCGTTTTAAATCACTGTCATAAAAACGTTAGCATTGTCTTTGCTCAAAAACACCTAAATCTAACTGTTGAAATGTCTCTTCAGCCTTCATTGCTTTCTACTGGAGCGGTTCATCACTCATTCTAAGAAATCAGCTGAGTTCAAGCAGGGAGAGATTTTTAAAAAATCAGGAATCATGAGCTAAAAACACTCCGATGCTAGCATAACAGCTAGCCACATTGGGTTAGCCTAACCCATGAGATACGTGATTTTATGAGACTCAGAGACTGAGAAGTTGCAAACGCTGTATTCTGGACACAAGCAGCAGATTAACCCTGTAAAGGGTCATATTAGCACATATACTGGCTCAAGGAAAAGATTTAAAAATTTGAAAAAGTTACATAGTGTGCCTTTAAACCAGCAGGTTTACCAGCATTTTTAAATAAAACGGATTTAACAGGACGAGCCTGTAAAAATGTCTAGTCATAGAAACTATTTTACACTTGAATGAACCATTACAATTAACAATTTTATTCACATTTTCCTCATTTATTGTTGTGTAGAATTGCAACTCGGCTGCATGAATAATTCCTTTTTCGTCTTCCTGTTGTTGTGAACATTCAGCAAAACTGAGGTTGAAGGAGCTGAATGAACCCAAAAAGGGTTTTTAATAAAGGCAAATGGACTTCTTTGCATCTTTGAAGACATTTCGCTTCTCATCCGAGCTGAATAAAAGTGTTGGATCTCAGAATTCTGTGACAGGGATCTGACACCTCTTTCCTCTTGTTTCCCACATCTTTACTCTCCCTTTATAATATAAGAAATCCAAAGAATGATAACTTGTCTTTCTAGGATATTTATTTATTTTTGAAGTGTTTGCTTAATTTGTGGTCATTTTTTATCATTTACTCGTCTCCACCAGGTCAACATAGTCATCTTCATAAATGTTATTCGAATTCTGGTTCAGAAGCTCAAATCTTCAGCCATGGCTGGGAACAACGACACCGGACATTTCATGTGAGTGGCAACAAATTTAAACAAAGGATTTTTGGTAAATTAAAGCCTGAAAGGTGAAACAAAACGTTTAAAATTCCATCTGAAACAGGATTATTTAGGTTGATGTATTTTGGATCCTATAACCAAGTTCTCTTAATAAATGAACCCAAAGTCTTTATATAAAAATCTTTTGGATACAAAAAGCTTAAATAGTTCAGAAACACAATTGAATTGCTTCCAAAGAAATGCAATAGCTCCCAGGTCACATGACCAAGAGACTCCAAAACAATTCCTAATTGTGTCCCTAAAGTAGACTAATGAAAAATATGAAATACTATGAAAATTGTAAAAAAAAGAAAAACCTGCTGTGTCGCATTAGTCCAGTTTCTGAACACAAGTAGGAATTGTTTAGGAGTTTCTTGGTCATGTGGTACCAGACCCAGCTCCTCGGAGAACATCTAGAGCTCCTACCCTGCACCTGCCTTCCCTACTATATAAACCCACCGTTACTGCTGATATAAAAAAAAAAAAAAAAAAAAAAATCGTCATTACAAAAAACCATAATGAAAGGAAACGTGACAGGAAGGGGAGCTGGTAAAATCCCTAGAGCACTGCATGTGGGAATCTGCTGCTGCTTTACCTGAACATAAATGATTCCCTCTATTGACATTCTGGCTGGTGCTGCGCTGAATACATTTCAAATGAGAGCAAATATAAATAGCATCAGATAACAGGAATAGTTGCTTCTTTCATCAGCGTGCGACAGAATTGTTTCACTAAGTCTTGTGAGTATTTCACATGTTCAAAAGATTTTTTTATTTAAAATCTGACTCGAGTGGATCTGTGACTTTAATGCAAAGGCACAAAGTGTGACTAAAGAAAACTACAATCTTATTATAGGCATGAAATAACCTGATGGGTTGCTCATTTTTAATCTACAGTTAACTTTGTGATGTCCGTTTGCTGAACTGTAAAGAAACTATCAGTGAGAATTTAAATCAAGTCAGTTTGAGCTGATCATTTGAGAACCAAGTGCTCAGATTAACTGAGAGTTTATTGATTCTGATGCAGGCTGGGCTATTATCTTCTCAGTGACAGAAAAGCAAAACCAGGAAAGAAAAAAAATAATGATTCATGATGATTATCTTCCTATGGAGGCTGAACTTGCATTGCTTTATCTAACCTGTCAGTTCCAGGAAATTGTTGCAAGAATACAGCAACATTTACATGAAAGGTACAAACCCGTGATGCAATTTTGAGTATTGAGCACAAAGCATTTGGATTTCTGTTGAATGGCGTAATGACAGCTGTTATAAGGTTCAGCGTAATGACTCACTTTAGCTCTGATCACAATCAAATGATTTTCTTGCTTCTGCATGTTTATCGTTTCTTGTTGTGGACATTTTTTACATGAACCTCTGAACTGAAACCATCTGGTTTGAGTGCACTGTAATATTTCAAAGTTTAAACAGATGTTGCATCATTGTTTGGACTGATGTCGACTCTTTCTTCTTCCTTTCATTACTTTGCTTTTTTTCTTCAGGAGGCTGGCCAAATCCACGCTGTTCCTCATCCCTCTGTTTGGGATGCACTACACTGTGTTTGCTTTCCTGCCCGAGAACACCGGAGTAGCAGCCAGACTCTACATTGAGCTGGGTCTTGGATCCTTTCAGGTATTAAACTAAAACACAAACCCAGATTATAAAAAGCTGCTGAAACGAATAACTGATTCTCCCCCAGCCGTTTTAATTCATGTGTAAAAGCAGCTTAGATTTTAGGGCAGTGTGCACAACTCTTATTGTGACTGATCAGACAAAATTCAAGATGAACACTGCTTAATGCATCATGGGATGCATTTGCTTTTACTCTTCAAGACAGTTACTGATCAATTCCTTGCAACGGCAGGCTTCATGACATTTTATCCACACTTTCTTGACACTATGAGAACTTTAAATAAGAATATACAAGCATGAACATTATTTAATTGTACAATAGTTATTACAGCCAAACAAAAAGGTAGCATTTAGCTGTGGCAAAAAAACTCAAATAAACAAAATCCCTCCTTGGCTGCTGGTCCTAAAAGATGTTTCTTTTGTAGAAGGCACTTCAACACCATTTTTTGTTGATAAACTTCATTTAACGTCACTTTTTCAGCATTAGCAAAGCTCTAGCCATGTGCTTCCCTTTGCTCACACGTGTGTCTAAATGATCTTGCGAGATTACATCGAGTTTACGCGAGATTTCATTAGAGAATTCATTTTCTTAAAGGAAACGAATACTGAAAAATGAGATGGAATCTAATGCATTTTAAGTTACATTTATTACATGAAAATGAAATATTCACTTATTAATAGAAATTGTAAAATTTATTATGCCGTAAACATCAACATTTACACTTGTGTTTAATGTGTTTTTAATTTTCTATTTTCCACTGAAAAGGTGACCGATGGACGATAATATTATTGGCTGTCTTTGTGTGTTTTAAACTGGAAAGATTTAAGCGGCTACAGAAGATGGATGGATGGATGGATGGAAGATTTTATTAAAACTATGAGAAATTAACCTATACACATGTCTGATTAACCTTTGGAGTCAATATAAAATTGTACCTTTATAAAACAGACACCCTATGATATTGAGCTAAAATTTAATGATGTAGTTGCTGAAGGCCATTCATAACACATGAGGGCTAATAGGTTGCATGTAATGTTATTTTCCAAATTAGACCAAAATGACTAACTCCATTCTTTCTTAACTTAAGATCATCTTAGTTTAAGTCAGTGGTTCCCAAACTGGGGGGCGCGCCCCCTAGGGGGGCGCGGTGTAACAGCACGGGGGGCGCGGGATGATTTATTAATTTATTAAATTAAAAAAAAATTTTTTTTAATTAAGAAAAATTTTTTTTTTGAGTGCTAGGCAGGGTTATCTGGGGGGGATGGGAGAGATTGACCTTGCCTCTGCTTTGCTGTCCCCCCTAATCTCACCTGTGGGGAGATGGTCTGAGGTGTGTCCGATTCTCCGCAGCGCGCTCAGAGCTGCAGAGAGCAGGTGGGCGTGACCAGGTTGCAGCGCCGTGCGGAACACCGGTTATAATATTAACATTCATTATTATGAGATCATGAGAAAAAGAGAGAGAAATGAGGGGTGCACATAATGTTTTTTTATTGAGACACTCAGGGGAGAACCTGGCGCTGATGTGCAACTCCTCGCGGGGAGGTGAATGGGTTTGGATAGCTCTGTTTGCCTGCTGGCGCAGCTTGTGCGTGTCAACCAGTCTTCATAGCCTGAACGCTTATGAGAGCTTCAGAGCCACCACAACAGGAAGTGTAGTTAAAATCAGCATCTGATCACGGGCTGAGTGATCGGACCGCAAAGCTCCGCATGCGCAAAGACGCGTTTGGGCACCTCGTGCGCACTGACGGAGCGCACGAGTCTGGACGATTCAGTAACGAGCGCACGCGACCTTGAACGCGCAGTGCCGGATCCGAACCTCCACAGACACCCCCCCCATCTATTTTATTCTGAAATCGCACACAGGACACTGTTTGGAGGACAACTCAACACAAAGGAGACCTGCAGCAACAAGCCGCTCACACCAGTCACTGAGAAGATGAGAGAACAATTTTTTTAAGTAAAAATAAACCTTTACATTTTTTATTTTCATTTTCTCAGGGAATTTGTCATTTTTAAAACCCATTTTGCACTGAGGCATTTTTTTTAAAGTTTCTATTGAGCTGTAAAAGTGGTTAGTTTGTTGTTTTTAAAGAAAAGGTTGAAGTTTATTTTAACATGTAGTTAAATGCAGTTACTTTTACTTGTTCAAATCTCTAAGGTTTGATGTGAAATAACCTGTAATGGAGTTTGAAAATGAGATTTGTCTGTTTGCAGTGATTGTGTGTGGGCGCATGCGTGCACGTGTGTGTGTGAGGGGGGGCACGGGAAAAAATGTGTAAAATTAAGGGGGGCCCAGAAGAAAAAGTTTGGGAACCACTGGTTTAAGTGCATTCATCAGTAATTTACAGTGGTGTGAAAAACTATTTGCCCCCTTCCTGATTTCTTATTCTTTTGCATGTTTGTCACACAAAATGTTTCTGATCATCAAACACATTTAACTATTAGTCAAAGATAACACAAGTAAACACAAAATGCAGTTTTTAAATGATGGTTTTTATTATTTAGGGAGAAAAAAAAAATCCAAACCTACATGGCCCTGTGTGAAAAAGTGATTGCCCCCCTTGTTAAAAAATAACTTAAAGGGACATGAGGGAGCTTTGAAAAACAAACCTCATGAGCGCTGCGCCTGGCGCTGCGAATAACTGCAGCCTTTAACGTGAGCGCGCACAAACTTCTCACTAGTTCATAAGGGTTCAACCTAAGGCAGCCGGAGGCGATTCCATAAATAAAAATACATTTTATTAATACAAAAGGAAATATAGTAAAACAATGCCCCGCGACGCACACACGCACGATCAGACTGAGGGAGCCGATCTAACAGAGCTAATTTCGCTAGCTGCTATTTTCCAGTCCTTCCCAGCTGCCTGTATGCTAAAAGCTTTAATCAGCCGGTGTTCTCTGACACCCGGAGGAGAATTTGAGAAATCTAGCGTGAGAGAATCATGCCCTGCCGTATATATCACCCTAGATTTCTCAAATTCACATCACGGAGTGGAGCTCCGTAGCACCCGGAGGTCCGTGCGCAGCAGAGCCGCCTTAGATGCACTGTAAGCGGACTGAGGTCCAGGAAAAGGTTGGGGATTTGCGGCCTACAGTGCCGAGACCATAAACATCGACAGATTGCTGTGCGGTCGCCTATAACAGCACCTTTAGCTCTGTGAAACCCTTATAATCCATCAGAGAGGTTTTCAGCTCCATAAACACTGCCAAATAACACCAGTTTTATGAGTAAAACCACTGGTTTAGACGAGGAAGTCCGCCATTGACTAGCAACACTACACAAAGGTGCAATACTGCCACCTACTGGATATACATTTATTATTACTTTTTTTAACCCGAGAACGCGCAGAAGCGTCAGTTGACGTCACATCCGTAGGACAGCGCGGGAAATTCGGACCCCGAATTGCAGAACATTTTACAGCTCACAGCCTGTTCAAGATAATGGAATGATACATGGGTGGCCTCATTCTTTTTGATTTAAAATGCTTCATCACTTATTAACCTAAATAAACTGAACATGCAATTATTACTTTTCTTCAAAAGCTCCCTCATGTCCCTTTAACTGTGGTTTATCACACCTGAGTTCAATTTCTGTAGCCACCCCCAGGCCTGATTACTGCCACACCTGTTTCAATCAAGAAATCACTTCAATAGGCGCTACCTCCCTGCTGAAAAAACCAGCATAGACCAGCATATGCTGGTTCCAGCATATGTTGTGTTTTGGTGCTGGTATGCTGGTTCATAGTGATCCATTAGTTCAACCAGCATAGACCAGCATTGACCAGCATTGAATCATGTTGGTCTACCAGCTAAACCAGCACCAAACCAGCATAGACCAGCACCAAACCAGCATAGACCAGCACCAAACCAGCATAGACCAACATTGACCAGCATATAAATCAAGACCATCATGATTTGTTTGCTGGTCTTTGCTGGTCAATGCTGGTTTGGTGCTGGTCTATGCTGGTCAATGCTGGTCTATGCTGGTTGAACTAATGGATCACTATGAACCAGCATACCAGCACCAAAACACAACATATGCTGGAACCAGCATATGCTGGTCTATGCTGGTTTTTTAAGCAGGGCTGACACAGAGAAGTAGACCAAATGCACCTCAAAAGCTAGACATCATGCCAAGATCCAAAGAAATTCAGGAACAAATGAGAACAAAAGTAATTGAGATCTATCAGTCTGGTAAAGGTTATAAAGCCATTTCTAAAGCTTTGGGACTCCAGCGAACCACAGTGAGAGCCATTATCCACAAATGGCAAAAACATGGAACAGTGGTGAACCTTCCCAGGAGTGGCCGGCCGACCAAAATTACCCCAAGAGCGCAGAGACAACTCATCCCAGAGGCCACAAAAGACCCCAGGACAACATCTAAAGAACTGCAGGCCTCACCTGCCTCAATTAAGGTCAGAGTTCACGACTCCACCATAAGAAAGAGACTGGGCAAAAACGGCCTGCATGGCAGATTTCCAAGGCGCAAACCACTTTTAAGCAAAAAGAACATTAAGGCTCGTCTCAATTTTGCTAAAAAAACATCTCAATGATTGCCAAGACTTTTGGGAAAATACCTTGTGGACCGACGAGACAAAAGTTGAACTTTTTGGAAGGTGCGTGTCCCGTTACATCTGGCGTAGAAGTAACACAGCATTTCAGAAAAAGAACATCATACCAACAGTAAAATATGGTGGTGGTAGTGTGATGGTCTGGGGATGTTTTGCTGCTTCAGGACCTGGAAGGCTTGCTGTGATAGATGGAACCATGAATTCTACTGTCTACCAAAAAATCCTGAAGGAGAATGTCCTGAAGGCCATCTGTTCGTCAACTCAAGCTGAAGCCATCTTGGGTGCTGCAGCAGGACAATGACCCAAAACGCACCAGCAAATCCACCTCTGAATGGCTGAAGAAAAACAAATGAAGACTTTGGAGTGGCCTAGTCAAAGTCCTGACCTGAATCCTATTGAGATGTTGTGGCATGACCTTAAAAAGGCGTTTCATGCTAGAAAACCCTCAAATAAAGCTGAATTACAACAATTCTGCAAAGATGAGTGGGCCAAACTTCCTCCAGAGCGCTGTAAAAGACTCGTTGCAAGTTATCGCAAACGCTTGATTGCAGTTATTGCTGCTAAGGGTGGCCCAACCAGTTATTAGGTTCAGGGGGCAATCACTTTTTCACACAGGGCCATGTAGGTTGGGATTGTTTTTTCTCCCTAAATAATAAAAACTATTTAAAAACTGTATTTTGTGTTTACTTGTGTTATCTTTGACTAATAGTTAAATGTGTTTGATCAGAAACATTTTGTGTGACAAACATGCAAAAGAATAAGAAATCAGGAAGGGGGCAAATAGTTTTTCACACCACTGTATTTGAAAACAGCCTCATTCCACATACGGTAAATGGCTAAAAATACTTTTGGATATCCAAACACAAGCAGCACTCTATAAATACTTTTGCTATTTTTAACTGGGAGCATCAACATTTGCGTGGGTGGTCCTTTAATTTGACCACAATCCCATTCGATGTGTAGGATAAGTGCGAGAGTAGGTCCCACTGTGGGACGCAGGAACCAGTTAGGGCAGATCTTATACTCGTCTGGTGGGTCTCTTGGTAATATAGATGTCAAATGACTTTAGTTTTTACAAACCTGCCTCATGTGCATGTTTGAAAACGATCCAGGAGAGCAGATCTGAAGCTCTAATCTGAAACGGAGACACATTTTTAATAAGTGGAGCTCATGGCTTGTGTTTGGATTACTGAGGGAAAACAGATTCAACAAACCAGAATGTGATCATTTTTAATTTAATACAATTCAGAATTATCTTTGGAGAAATCCTACCAAGGATTCTAAATGTCTGATTTCA
Organism: Callopanchax toddi; assembly: GCA_006937965.1. Classification (NCBI taxonomy): domain Eukaryota; kingdom Metazoa; phylum Chordata; class Actinopteri; order Cyprinodontiformes; family Nothobranchiidae; genus Callopanchax; species Callopanchax toddi. The sequence goes on from SSNR01000522.1 coordinate 28,195, forward strand.
TCATGGTGGCATTTATCTTGTTAAGAATGCGAACAGGTAAAATTTAAGGCAGATGCATTTGGAGAAGATGGTTCGAGTTGATTTCAGATTGAGATAATTGCAGCCAAGAGACACTTAAACCGCACAACGGCAACCATTATCAAAAAGCCCCAAACTCTTTGACAGATAACGGAGCCAAATACTCTGTTTTTTGTTTTGTTCAATGTTTTTATAAATTTCTGTCTAGGAATTGCTCTTTAAAGTTTTTCTGTTGTGTTGCAGGGGTTTGTGGTGGCGCTTCTTTACTGTTTCATGAATGGAGAGGTAGGTGAATCGTGGTTGACTCAAAAATCTCTTTGACACATAACTGCTTCACACTCCACTTCATGCATTTGACTGCAGGTCCAAACGGAGCTGCGGAAATGGCTGTGGAGGTGCCACAATCCGAATCGGCTCACGCCAGCCAAGAAAAGCATCACTCAGATCACAATTCGGACCCGCAGGGGGCTGGCGCTGCCTCCTTCTAGTGCCAATGTCTCATCAGTATGAATCCTGAAACTGTAAGGCACGTTTCTCTGAATGTCAAGGAACAATAAAATGGGAAATCATTAATTTTAACAACCCTTCTTTGAGAACACTGGATGTGAGATTGCAGCAACTCGTCGGGGTGGTTTTTGTTGGTATGAGCAAAGACTGTGAAGGATGATGCAGCATGGATCTAATCTAGACCCCAGTGTGCTCAATCCTAACGATGGTGCTTATCTTGTACAGACATTATGGTGCCATTGGGAAACAACAGAAACAGAGCTGGTCCTGAGCTGAAGATGATGTCGGGAGACTATACAGTTTGGACAAAATACGAGCAAAAACTGTACGGAAACAGCTGGAAACAAACGTACCTCTGTGTAGCACTAAAGAGAAGGAGCTGAAGATCAGTTTTGATCTAAATGTGTTCACTCATGTTGTGTTTAAGTGCCACAAATTGGTGCAGCTTGTCAGATGATTGGTTAACACTCACAATATCAACATGCATTTGTTTGTCTTTTTGTCATTTGGTTGCTGTTTAGAAACAGTTTTGTAGTGAGAAATCTCAAACATTGATGTATTAACTCCCAAGCATTTGCATGGTATATTTAGTTCTTTTGAACTAAAATTCAGGTGATCCCGCACAAATGACTGCATTTGACAAACACTCAACTCTGATTTCCACAGTAACTTGCAGAAAAAAATGATAAATAACAGAGGTGGTAGCACATCTCTTAGGTTTTACGTGAATTATTATGAAATTTACTATAAAATATTTTAAAATGTTTGATTTGATTGAACCAAAAATGAAATTACATTGTCTGTTTTTATTAAACAAAGAATACTGCATTTTATACTGTGTCTGTATGCTTTCAAATTTAGTATATTTTCAGATATTTGTATAAAACAATTTTTAAAATAAGTTTGAACTGTTTTAATAACCATCTTCTTGAATTTTTTTTTAAAGTGCTGAGAAGGTCTCCTCAGTTTATTGCATAAATTATGTATTCAATACCGTAGTTGAGACAAATGTCAAAATAAACTTCAGCCATTGCAAAGTACAACAATTTACCACATTTATTTTGCAGTCAGTTTGCACAATTGGGACATGGATGTTGGACACCAGAATGTTTACACGTGAAACACCATTACATTTGGAACATAATTTAGATGAAACTTTGTACATTTGAATTTTTTCAACATTTAAATTACTTATACCTCTACAAATGCTTGTCATTACGTACACATGCATACAAATTACACTCTCCAAATTTCAAACGCTCACACACACTCTGAAAACTGGACCATAAACAAATGTACAAAAACACTGTCACAAACATTATAGATCTTAGTCAATAAGTCCACCTTGTATGGCAAAAATATACACCATTTAGAAAGAGAAAAGACATCATTTGTACACGAGGGCAAATTGATAGCAGGCAACATCTATGAGCAGCTGAGTAGCGAGAACTGTACATTCAAAATTCATTGGCAATCAATAAAACTCACACACAGTCTTAACCAAAACAGCCACAACTAATAAACTGGCCTAAGATGCAATATGAATCACAGAATGCATTACAAACAATGAGTTTTGACATTTTTGGAATTGTAGCAATTTTTTTTACTTGTATTTTTTGTTCATGTTGTGAGTAAAAAGACATATGAAGCTAGAAACTAGCAAGAGATGGTGATATGTTGTCAAATATAACTTGAGAGCTTGCAACATTAAATTAGAATCATGATTATCAAAGTGACAATATGTTTAAAAAGGAATTAAATAAGTTTCAAGTGGTTTTTGTTTGGCTCAAAGCTAGGCTAGCTTTACCCAACGTTAGCTAACCGACTAAAGCCTATTTATTTAGCATTCAAACAAAGTTTGAGTAATTTTTTAATTTCCTAGCAATTAAAATGTATAACTTTTTAATCTTTTTATGAAAATATATCAGGGTTTTTGCTAGATTAAAGTTTTGTAAAGTAAGTGTTTTGAAAATGCAGTGTCTGATGAGCGTTTACTCCAAGTTGCTAACTATTAGCTGGTTCTAGCTAGAGACATATAGGCCTATGTCCAAGTTACACTGGCAGTTTGAGTAAAATAATCTCAATTTTTTATTTATTTTTTTGACAAAAAAATAAAATTCAGCAAAGGCTCTAGGAAGATGCTTGAGTGAATTCATATAAAAATGCAAAATCCACTTTTGGATTGAGAAAGGTTGGTGGAATCAGAATCCAAAACATGAACCCCTTAAAATTTAGAATTTTAACTTTAACATCATGTATTGTATTTTTTCATCGTCTTGTTTAAATAACAAAACTAGCAAATTAAAACTAATTATAAGGCATTTTATAGTTCGACATAAACCAGAATTTTTCACAAGTCCTTACAGGTGTGTCTCTTTAAAAATTATAACCTTATATTTGACACACACCCATTATTCAAAATGCCACATTATTTTCTGGGTATGAGCTGAAGAGCTCTGGTCTACTTCAAAGAGAATTATTAGATTAACTCAATTTTTAAGGTAAATGTTTTTACAAACTCAGACACAGTTCACATTTTTTTTGGTAAAACTAAAATTAAATGTAAGAAAATAGCAGGAATTAGTCAAATTAACCTTTTGTTTTATTACTTTTTTAATCATGACAAGACTGTGATATGTTCATGGTCAGTTTACTGTAAAAAAAGGTCTTAGAATGAAGACTCTCTTGCTCTTTCTTGCTTGAGCTATTAAACTTTGCTGCCATCGTGTGGTAGACAAATACACAGCACAGATACGGTCGTGTTAGGAGTTTTCAACTCTCTTTTTTTTTTTTTTTACAGACAATAACAGCATTAAAACATGGTCGTTTCCTCCTGAGCCAGTCTGGACTCAGAATGACTGCTGGTGATAGAAACACGTAAGCAGCAGAGTGGTTTTTAATCACACCCTCATACACACTTTGTGTTTTATCTGTTGCAGTTGTCAAATTCGTCAGATTATAAACACATTTTTCATACTTTCATTACCCGTCTTACTGATCATTTTTTATTAGATTTGAACCAGATTCCATTTTACTGATCCTTTTTTATCTTAAATAAAGAGATCGTGTTAATGATTTTGCAACTTCACAATTTTGTGTCTTGTCTCCATATTCAGAAGAAATAAGACATTTTGCCACATATCTCACGCTGTCACCCCACAGGACAATATGGCACTTTGAACAAGTGAACATCAATGTACATCAGTGTAATAAAAGACACCAGTCAAGAAGCTTGTATACTGTACACGGCACATGGCTAAATGGGGAAAAAAATCTATTCAAACAGCATCAGACTTCATAATTAAAAGAAAATATTCTTACAGTCCACATGAATGACAATACATAATAAATAAATAAACACCTGATGATGAAAAACTCCTCCTGTACACAACTTTTCACATTTTATTTGACCAAAAACTGCTCCGTCCTGCATGGACAAAAATACAAAAGAAAAATGAGCAACACTCATTTACGATTGTCGAGAGCTGAAAAATTAAAGCCTTTTGTGGTGACTTCGATCGCATTGTAATCAAAAAGCTTAAGCTTACAGTTAATGTTGCACTATCACATTTAAAAAGGAACACATTGTTTTTGAGTTTTTTACATACAAAGAAAAAGCAAAATTTCACCAATAAAGAAGTTTTGCTGCACAGCGCCAAAATTCAGTTTTGTGCCACCACAATGAAACACACCACGCTGCACATTCTTTGCAGAAAATGACTCTCTGTACACCTTTAAGTGATGTTCTTACTGATTTTTAAAGTGATAGCTATAAGTGACTGACTAGGCACTTTGGAAAATGAGAGTAGGAGGTGGTAAATTAAACAAATTGCAAAATAATCTTTATAAGATGCCATTATGCGCCCAAGCTCTAGGTGTTTGCAGTGTGAGTATCACCACCTACAGGAAAATACTTCACGTGAGGAGCTTTGGACGATGGCAAGTACCGTTGATGATCACAGTCTGCAAAAATGCTTTTGGTAAATCTATGAAAATGAAAACCAGCTGGAGGAAACTCCGGTTGTGCAGCTGAAGACTCCATCTGGGAGGAACTCAGACTTAAAGCCGAGATGTTTTTAAGCCTGAAGATATAAAACTATCTTGTACTTCACAAGGAAAATGTGAGCGTGACTGTGTCGCACAAAACATCTCAATCCTCTGATTGCGACTCACAGGTTGGGAAATACTGCTCCACAGCTCTCATTCGTTTTAATTTTTAGACAATGCCTTTAATTTTTTATTTCTTACAAAGAAATAGTCCAAAATTCAGAGAACAGGATTCACTGGTTCCCCAGAATGCATTAGAAAATCTACAGATTTGGGCTCCAGTTCCTTTTTTTAAAAGGTCATTACAATACAGTGTTATGCTAAAGGGAGCGTTTCTCATCTACACACCATAAATGACTATTTACACAATCCATGAGCATGTTTTTTTATTTTATTTTAAATATATATATATATTTGTGTATGTTGACATACTCTGTACTTAACGGCTGATTGTAGAAACAGGTTTGAATTTCAGATGAAAACACTTAAACGACGAGCTTTTTTACAAGCAAAGTGAACGTTTGGTAGGTTTTTAACTTTGGACTGTAGTGAGATTCAGTCAGGCAAAAACTGTATGGCACTTTGAAGCACATTCATTTTACACCAGCAGCCAAATGTGACCCCCTTACAGTTTATATTCATATTTTTTGTCTTTACAATTAAATGTTTCTTTTGGCACAGCTGTAGTGGAATAAAATGTCTCAAAGTGAATTTAATTAGAATTTATTTATCTAAAATTATAAGATGCTTCAGTAAATAGACACATTCACAATCCACAGTTTGTATTGTAGAACTGAAATAGTCAAGAAAAAAATTCATAAATAAACCTTTAAAGTGTGAAAGCCAGCTGAGCTCCTCCAGTAAATGCTTTTCCTCTCGTTTAAAAAGGAGAAAAGTGGAAATGCGAGAGGGGCCACTTTGGTCTGCTCTGGTTGGTCTAAAGTTAAGTGGATCGGCACCTTGAAGCTGGTTCTGGACAATCAGACGCTCAGGTCGGCAGGCTGATGTTGGCGTTCTCCGCCAGCGGGCTGGACATGCGGATCTGGGAGCTGCTCTTGCTGAGGATCGACAGCTGGGTCCCGCCGTTCACGCCACTGCTGGCCAACGAAGGGTGCCGCTGCTGCTTCAGGTCCACAGCAAAGTACCGGTTCACCGTCCAGCTGCGCCATTTCCTCTTGATCTCCGACTGCACCTTCAGGGAGAAACTTCACAAGGTCATTTTTAATGTACTTTAAGCTGTGTCAGAGCCACAAACAGGTTCAGTGAACTTAGTGTTTGTTGAAAAGCGCTTAAGTATATGATGTTCATTCCCACAATGAAGGCCAAAACGAGTCATTTATGTATTGCTAAATGGATATTTCAATATCTTAAAAACAAAATAGTTTCAAATTAATTTAATCAATAAACAATAATGAGTGTTTAAATGGAGACCTTAAAGACCTTTTTTTTTTGCATTACAGACCAGTTTTGTACAAAACAACTCTTCCATTGGCCAATGGGGGTGGGTGTTACGGTCCCCATACTTTGTGGCTGTTCAGTGCTGCAGCCAACAGCCCTGCTCTCCCCCTGCCTGCAGTCAGCACCAGAGACACGCCCAGAGCTCCATGGCTGTGCTTCGTCAACTAATCACCGGTGCAGCATAAAAGGCTGTTTACCTTTTAAATCAGTAGTTTGGTTTAGTTTAGTCCATATTGTAAAATTGTGCCTCTTCTGTTTTAGTTTTGTATCTAATAAATGTAAATATTTTATTCATTCTTACAAAATTCTACTAGTGTTTCATTCCACTGTCTTTGTTAGACCGACCCTCTTTGCCTTCTAGACCGTAGAGGGTTGTAACAGTGGGGATCATCATGTATAAAACAAAACACAAATCAAGAGCTAAGGCCAATTCATACTCCACGAGAAGAAAGACAGAAAATGACATTTTGTTCTCGCAGCCCCCAGTGAGAACAAATTTCTTTCTTCTCGTGGAGTATGAATTGGCCTTAACTGGAGAGACTCGACCCCCAAAGTATTACCAAAAACTAAGAAAGGGAAGTTGGAAGAGGAGGGTGTAACTGGGACCAGATAGGTGTGGTGTTTTTCCCCAAAGCTTAACTAATTACACAAAAACAAGAGAGAAAACTGAAAGAAAGTTTTATCAAAAGTCTGTACTGCCTTATAAATAGAAAAAAAATGTAATAAACATTAAACACTATTTAATTAGATTAAAACAAGGCTTAAAATGCCTCATTTAGAGAATATATTAACATTATAAATCACCGAAAATAGGACACTGCCCTTCTCTATAATAAAAGGATTGGTGATGATTATAGAAGTTCAGCATCAGGAAATATCCACCAAACACATTAGTTAAAGACACCTATCACATTTTGGTTGGTAGACACTTATAGAGAACCAAGAGAACATTCTCAATTAGGTTCAGTCTGATTAACAAGTCAGAACGACACGTCTACAAGCAAACTGACAACGTTGCTGCTGATTTAACAGAGAAGAAGAAGAAGAAGAAGAAGAAGAAGAAGAAGAAGAAGAAGAAGAAGAAGAAGAAGAAGAAGAAGAAGAAGAAGAAGAAGAAGAAGAAAGCGCTGCTGCTGGAGGAAGTCATTGATTTAGGATCACAAATCCAAATCACCAAGCTGGACACACAATTCAATGCAAAATGTATTAAGTATCATCAGTTTATGCTGGTTACTGTCATACCAAAGACAAAACAATGAACTTTACATTATGTAAACAATGACTCTCTCTATCTCTATCTGTTCATGCAGTCTAAATGTAGATTTACTTCAGCTTATCTTCTTTTAATGATCTTTTATTGAACTATTTTTGATTTTTAGAATCTTTTTGTCATTCCAATAATATTTTTGATTCATTCTAAGTTTTAATATTGTTTATGTTTTAGCTTTTTTTATATTTTACTTTATTTTATGTTTTCCTTTGTATTTTAATTCTATTTTTTTTAATTTTATTTTATGTATCATGAGGATATGGGATGGACAAAATAAGCATCGGCTTCAATCCATTCCAATTTCGATTGATCTGTTCAAAACTTCTAATTGTACAATGACATCACTGTTATAATGTAACAAATCTAAATAAATAAATAAAGTTTTGTCTCGATGTTTAATTAGAATATAAATAAATGAAAGGGGTTATTAATGTTATAAATGGAAAAACTGTTTGTGAAGTGTAAAATGATCTATATTTAGACATTTAGATGTATTTCACAAATTGTGCAAAAACAGATATAGCACAAAAAAAACTGATAATAAAAAAGACCACTCTTACCTCTCCATTGAGGAAACAGTATAGGACAGCTACCACAAAGCCCTGAGGAGAAACACGTAACAGACACACCAGGTAATCATGAATTGAACTCTAATATCTGCACCTTCATCAGCAAAAATCAAAGATTTACTGGAGAGAATGTTCAAACAATAACTTTGTGTTGATAACCAGCAGAACGGACCTGGAAGGATCCCAGTCCCAGCTCAAAGACCAGCCTCTCCCTCTTGCTGACGTCCTCGGGCGAGAAGGCGAACACAGTGTAGTGAATACCAAACAGGGGGATGAGAAGGAGGGTGGAGCGCGCCAGACGCCTGAACACACACACACACACACACACACACGCACACACACAAACAACAAAGATGTTATTTTGATCCCGTGCTGTGTCGTGAAAGTCAAAAGGATATGACTTTAACAGCGCTGGTCAGCCTCAGGTGATGCAAGAGTTACACCACTGATGCAACGACGGACCGCGACACGCCACAAGTCAAAACCACAAATCAAAGCAACAAATCAAAGCAACAACTTCATCTAAAGCCTTACAGTGTTTTTATATTCATATAATCATTTATAAAGAGACTCTTTACAGTCTTCTTTCAGTTTCAGATTAAATGGTGAGGCTGGTGATCTTCTAGATTTTTCTTATTGTCAACAAGTTGAACAAAATTATCAAAAACAGCAACAAACTAACATGAACTATAGTGAACTTCTCATCCAGATTTCATTATAATGTTTACTCTGTGATATGCTTCATACTGTCTTTACACAAATACATTTACTGAGTTTAACAGAGATTTGTTGACAGTAAGAAATACATCAAATACCAACAGACTTCATTTATTGTTTTAGTCCATCTACTTCAAATCACTCTCATAATTATTTGTTCCTGTCATGTTTCATGCATCCAGCAATACACAAAGCATGATGGGAAAACACACAACAATCACACTATTTAACACACATGTGCACAAAAACAATGTTTATTTTTACACTGCAGTCCATTGGCTCCAGGGGTCCTTAGGAAGACATTTCAATGGATTCACTTTGTTGCTCAGAATTAAAGGAGAGGACATGGAAATAATCAGCTGCACAAATATGCACAGTTGCTTCCAACACTCATAATTAACTATTAATCAAATACTTTGATGTTTATTCATTGTAGGTTAAAAAGAGATGACATTAATCAGTGAGAACATAACTGGGCTTTATCAGAATATCAGTCAAAACATGATCTACAATGACTTTATATAATATTTCATATTGATCACTATAAATTGAGCGATGCAACACAGAAAGGAGTAAATATAAAATAAGAAATTGTCCTTTTTGTATTTAAAACTCCTCTTTTTAGCTCTCAGTTGAATAAAAATGAACATTTGACAGTTTATCAATGTATTGTGTGTGTAGTTTATTGATGCGTTATAATTTAGATTACTAGATGTAGTGATCCAGAATAGTCCACAAAGGTTCTGGTCAGACCACTAGATCAGAAGTCATCTCGGTTCTGATGCAGAATGAGACGAACACACAGTCCCAGAGCAAGTATTTTGTTTTTAGCACAAACGTTGCTCCTACAGATGCGTGACCTTTGACCTTTGTGGACCATTCTGGACCACTACATAGAAAATTTAGGGAAAATATTTGGCAACTGATTGAGACAAATCCCAGCTGTCATGAATAAACTCGTCTTTCCTTGTGAAGCAGAGCTAAGTCCTGCACTACACCAAAGGTCACGTGAGGACAGGTTAAAAGAGTTAATGCATGTGTTTTAGTTTGTGAGGTATAACACTATATTTAAAAGAGAAGATATAGTAACTTATGGGACATGAACTGTAGCTGCAGATTAAATGTTAGAAAGTATTGATTTAGTTACAAAGTTTGCTTTTTTTTTTTTTTACTCACCTGAGACAGAATACTTATTAAATTTAATGCACCATTTTTAATTGCATGTTATATGTATAATGTGTACCTTTTAAAACCTTTGTATTTCTTTTACACACTAATAAAGGAAATTTAATGCAATTTGTTTTACCGTACTGTAGGTGTTTATTAAATATTGTATCCAGTGCTTCACTTTTTCATATCAGCTAAAATAGAAAATAAAGAGATAAATCCTTTATGTATTTGAAAGGCAGTAAACCATGAAGTTCAAGTAAATGATATAGTAACCTCTAAGAGTAAAGTGCAAACTAAAACCAAGATAATACTATCAATTTCAATAAATACAATAAAAACTACAACCTAAAACAACTCAAGATCTGTTATAAAACTAGCTTATATTATATTATGTTCTTGCGTCTAAAAAAATAATTTATGTCTAGTTTTGTGATTAAGTCATGTCACTCGTCTAAATCTGAGCAATAAAGTTAATTTGTGGATTTTAGTCTTCAATTAAAAAGTTAAAACCACAGAAATTTAAAAGTAAACAAAGTGGTTTTAAAAGATTTTAATGTATAAAAATGAGAACATTTACAACATTTATGAGTTCTTATAATTAAAAAAAAAAAATCCTCAGGAACCCCTGTTGTAATATACTGTACAAACACACCCACATGATCCACATACAGCCACACACACACACACTTACAGTGTGATGGTGGATAACTCTGACATCCTGCACGAATGCTGAACAGCCTGTGTGGGCTCACTGAAGCATTTCTGAGCACAGCTGCTACACGGCACAAAGACAACACACAATACAACAAAGACAATGTCTTTAGGGACGCAGACGCTCAGTCTCACACTCTCACACATCTTCACAGTCTGTCACACACATCCTAGGACCCAAGCAGCAAATGAGAATGGCATTATCTGCAAGGCTTCAAAAGACACTATCCTATGGGAGCGGAGCAGGAGTGATGTCTAAACTACGACTCTACAGCGGCGCTTCCTGCAACAGGTACCACACACGAGAGTTAAAAATAAACTACAATGTCGCTGATGGTCTTTTATATCAAACATGGTGCAGATCAGATGTTTATAGGGTCTGACTGCAACTTTTTGAGAAGCCCATGAGTCGTATTTTAAAGCTAAAGTAAAATAATATTCTTAAAGCTGCAGGGGTTTAACATATATTAGAATCATAACAGGTAAACTCATCATTTAGAGTAAAAACTTTCACATTTCTGAACAAATTCAACAACCTGACTGAATTAGTTCAACTTACAGGTAAATGCTTGACTCGTTTCCTCCAATATCAGGAGACTGCAGCTTTTGCACCAGGATGATGATTATTCCAACAAAGAGGACAAAATTGATCTAATAAAAAAACACAAAAGTCGGATAGTTTCAGTTTATACAAATGACAAGAAATAGCCTAGCATTAAATTATGCATGAGCCATTTTCCTGCTGTGTGACCTGATAGTAGGATAAAAGGCTGGCAGTGAGAGGTTCTAACTGTTTGCATTTTTAGTTTTCCCAATCGCTTTCATTTTCCATGATAAAGATGATATAAGATAATATATATTTATTACAAAACATTAAAAAATATATATTTACAGTTGATAAAATGAGTGTACCATTATAGAAGCCACGACTGGTCCTTTGATCACCCACCAGAGGGCAGTGTGCTCATTTGTATCCCAACATCTGGAGGAAAAGTGTGTTTAATAATTAATATTCTCTCAACATTCAATAAAATCATCAGTAAAACAAGAAGGTGGCTTATTGTTAAATAAAAACAGAATGTCACAGACAACAAGCTATTTATGGTGTGGTTGTTCACAGACTCATGATGATATTGTAGAACAAAAACTAAAAATACAAAATAACACACATTTTTCCAGTAATCTGAGTTTAAATTGCATCTGATTATTAAAACAGCTGCAAAAACACAACACTTTGTATCTGAATCATAATATAAATTGATGTTTTTACATAAATGTGCTTCTTTAAAACCAGAATTTGGGACTGTTACCCGGTGTCGTGGAAATGGAGCCTCAGAACTGCCCAGACGGTCACACAAATGGTGGGAGTTCCTGGTGAGAATATTCACCATCACATTAGCAAGATAATGATGAGAATAATAATTATATCATGAGGTCATGTCCCTACCAGGTGGATGGATGTGTTCAATAAAAATAATGCAACTTACTTACACATTTGTTTTTTTTATAAATTATAAATCGAATTTCCTTGAAAAGCAACTCCAACATTCACTAAAGACTTGTAAAAGTTAACCCTAGGGTAGTGGATTAAAAAAAATAATTGAGACATGCGACTGAACTGGTCACAGCTTTACATCCTATGAGATGAGAGACTTACCCCAGCCTACAATGGTGTACCAGTAGAAATACCGCCTCTCTGGAAAGAACGTCTCCACCAGCAGAGTGAAGAGATACAAGCCCTCAATGAAGAGCCAGAAATAGTTGGACAGGACGCAGTAATGAAAGAAAATCATCACTGCTTTACATGCCACCTGCATAAGAAAACACAGAGGAAGGGGGTCAGAGCAGAACCATGAAGAGGACCATCTGGGTTACAAGTGATTTAAAATCTGTCTGAATGTCGATTTAGCTTTCTCTTGACGAATGTGCTGTTCTATCTGAGAGTCTGAAGTCATTGCCAGCGCTTAAAAACTTCTTGGCACGTTTTGAGCCTCCCAGACCTGAAAGTGGGTCATTCAGAGCCACTTTGACTTACAGAGAAAAACGACATCACTTTTTAAAATCTGAATTTAGTTATTCCAATGTGCAATGCTCGTTCTCTCATGAGGTTTCCCTCACTGTGATGTTGCATTTGGTGTTAAAATCCTAAAAAAACATTATTTTGTTTTTAGGTATTTTAAATAAACCCACATTTGCAGGACTTTCATAATTTTACTATGAAAGTCCAACTTAACATGATCTACTAACTCGTGTTTAGCACATTAAATACCATGTGTTGCTCCTTTGTGTGGCTATCATTTTACAGAGGTTCTGTTTAGCTGATGACAATCCTCTACACTGCCATCAATTTTAAATTATCTGCTTATTTTAGCGGAAATATTCCTGCCTGATGTGACCCCTGGATGCACAGAAAATGTACTAGCCATTAGCTTATTAGTCCTAAAAGATAAAAAAGCCATTTCTACAAATAAAGGCTGTTCAGGAGCCCATGCATAAGATCATTTTAACATTTATACAGAAAAACACTCTGAAAGGTCTGAAAAGAATCCTTTCCAGTGCACACTACTGCTCTGTGAAGGAGCATCCTCCACTTAGATGGACACATTTCATCACTGTCCTGCAGAAGACGTTTTCATGAAGAGGACAAAGCATGCCACAGACACTTTGATAAAACTAAAGGAAAATGTTTTAGCTAAAAATGTCATTTTTATCCTTCAATGCATTTAAAAATAAATATGTCTTTAAAACTCCAATTTAAATTATTATATTTTTCTCCACAATTCATTATTAAACTGTAAAATCCACCTTTAATAAGTGTTTTTTGTAAAAATCTAAAGACCACAATATTAAATATTTTTATCCCAGTAAAATCACATCATCAGCATATATATTTCTTTTGTTTATATAAAATTATGGATGAAAATTAAAACCAGCAGCCAAAGTGACCAAACCGTGTCAGGTGAAGTGGAAACTATAGGTGGGGTCGACCAGTTACAGCACTGATCTGAGTCAGAGCACCACCACGATGATGACCTGTGATCGCTATGGCAACAGAGGCAAGGCAGTGGGCATAGAGGAACAAGGACAAAGTAGCCATTGATATGTTAATGTGCCTCCGGTAGAATACCCAAGAAGCCTTGCTGAAGACATTAGCGTAGCTAATTAGGTTTGTTTATCATGTCTGCTTAACAAAAGTGAGCAACTTGTTACAAGACAAAGGCTAAGAGCTCACTCATCATGTGTAATCAAAGAGTTTCAGTCATCTAATAGTGTGTTTGCTGTTTTTTTTTTTTTTGGGGGGGGGGGGGTAACATTTGCATCTCATTGAAGTTTCTTCAAAGGTAAACATCAGAAAGGGAAAAGTGGAACGAGACAAATTCGAGCTCTTTGTCCTCAGGCTGTCCTCTCATCTCACACAGAGGAAAGTCTTGATTTTATCAGGATGTTTTCCTCCGTGAGATGCACCGCCGTCACAACATGACGCTCTGGAATCTACCTCATTTCCTCTGCTGATTCAAGAAAGCAATTATTTTGTTGGAGTAAGGATCGTTTAGAATAATAAAAAACCCGACTGGGCAATTATCTGCTTCAAATTAAAATTATTGGAATAATTAACCTCGTGAATTGTAATGAATTTTTCATTACAAACCAAACAAGCGTGGTTGTTTTCCCTCCCTGCGATGAAAGCCACACAGAGTGCATTATGGTCACAAGCGGTATAGATCATAATTAATTGTGTTTACTGACTGTGTCCACAATGCAGTGGTCGCTGTCTTCCTGAGCGTACAGCACGCCGTCCTTGATGAAGACGGAGATGGCTCTCAGGATGAAGGACACAAACAGATTCATGTGGATGAAGTTCCTGGTGCAGTGGAGCTTCCTGGAGAGATAAAGGAGCGCGGAGGATAAATCGTCTTCTTCTCCTCAAGCTCAGGGAATGAGAGCGACGTTCAAACCCTTAATCCTGAGATTCCTACCTAGGTGTGCTTAAAATAGCCTCGAAACAGCCATTGTCTGCTAGATCTGTTCAAAATATTTCAATCATCTTTCAGAAAATTAACACAAAAAACACACAAACTGTCCTCAGTACACCAGATATGTGTGCAGTTCAGCAAATACAGACATTTAATTTGTTGCTTTTGTTCTGAATTCCCGTCCAGTCGCTGTTACTGTACACGAGTCGTAAGCTTTTGGCACGTTTCACCGTGACTGTTTGTCTCCATAAAACCATCCCCAACTGTGACATGGAACCAGGAAATCAGTGCATCCAACTAATGCTGTCAGTTTCCACAGAAGTTAATCAAACATTCACACCTGCTTCAAGGCGACACCAGCAGCCAATTAAACAAAACTATACAGAGAATATTTTCTGAAAATATTGGCCTTTGTCTCAACATTTTAATGAGTCTTTTAGTCTACTGCGTTGATTAAATCTTTCCTCCACCTGTGAGTCTGGATATGAGAAATCTTTAGTTATTTTCAGGCTTCACGATTGGCAGGAAAGGGTCACTCCTTACAGTGACTGGGTCTAAAATACACTAATTAAGTCAGCACAGGCAGTATACAGTAAATGGTCTTGGCTTGGAGGTCATGTGACTTCTAGAACACCGTCACCCCTCTACACCCCAACACACCTCACTGATCTGAGATACTTGCTGTTTTCTGAATAGCATGCAGCCTATAAATATGTGACCAGAAATCCTGTTTTCTGATATTTGTATGAATCTGTTTCTGAGCTGGGAAAACTCACAAAAGTTTGAGGACTTTTTAAACCTGGACACCTGGTCAGACTCAAAAAAGGGACTCGTTTGCAACTTTATGGTAAGAAGAACTCAGGATGTTCTTGTAAACAGAGATTTGTTTAAACAGTTTAGTTTTGTTTTCTTACTGTAATTTTTGCACAGCTGCAAACATTTTAGATAATTTTCTATGAAGCCAATGATATACATAATATAGTAAGTGTTGGGTGAAATTTTGAAGTAAATTTGAATGTCTGCATAGTTTTTATTTACAGAATACACCCAGACTCAATGAGTGTTTTTGTTGGTTTATTCCATCGTCACATGTTTGACTCTATCAGCAAATCAGAAACATGAGAAATGATCAGTAATTAGACATCCGGCTGTAAATAGGCAGGTTTGAATAGGATCATTTTTCTGCAGTACAAGTTTATGGTTTTTAGTTTGAAAAAAAAAACCTTAAATTAAAATGTTTTGTTGCAGGTTTCATGTGCAGAATAAATGCTTTGATATGTTCTTGTGGTTGACAAGTTGGCATCTGGTGTGAGAAAGCGTTGGCCCCTTATGGATTTTTACACTTAAATGATTCAGATCGTCAAAAAAATGTAAATCTTAGACAAAAATAACACCAGTAAACACCAAATAAAGTTTCTATATGAAGGTGTTTATTTTTAAGGGGGAAAAAATCCAAACCTACATGGCTCTATGTGAAATAGTGATTGCCCCTAAACCTAATAATTGGTTGGGTCACCATTTGCAACTAATACTGCAATCAAGCCTTTGTGATACTGAGTCTTTTACAGAGCTGTAGAGGAAGTTTGGCTTCAATCATCTATCTCAGCAGAATTGTTGTAATTCAGCCACATCGGAGGGTTTTCAGCATGAAGCTTTAGATTCAGGTCAGGACTTTGACTAGGACACTCCAAAGTCTTTAGTTTGTCTTAATTCATTCATGTTGCTTTTGAAAATGAGACCTTGTGTCTCTTAATGAGATGTATAAATTAAGAAAAAGTGGTGAGGTGTGTGTGATCAGACTAAGACAGATTTCTGTTTACATCACATTCCTATTCTCTAAATATCTTATGATGAAGTAGAACTCACCTGAATCTGCAGAGAATGACCATAGCTGTGGTCAGAGACACCAGTGAGGTGCTGTACCCGACTGTATACAGGGCTTTGACAGATGCATAATACATGTCCTAAAGATGGAGACACGTTAATGGGTATAATAATATAACGTGTGGCTCTGTAGATGAGATAAACAGGACCGTACAGGTTTAGTAGTGTTGTCGTAGAGAAGGCAGATGTCCACGTAGTGAGGGAAAGGCTCAGACCAGCCGTACTCGGTGCAGTTTCTGCTGACCTTCCCTATTTCTGAAAGCAACAAAACAAGCCTCAGAAAATTAAATTTGACATTTAAATATTTGAGATCTGGTGTCATCGCTCACCTTCTTCAGGGATCATGAAGTCATGAAAGAGCTCGGGACAGCTGACCACCACGACCTCACCGACGCTGGCCGCCTGCCAGCAGGTCAGGTTGTCCCACAACCACGGACAAGCTGAGGGGCAGAGCAAAGAAGCATTTTTGAACTTTTGTTGAAAATTTTTAAACATTTTTATTAGAAATGAAGGCATTGAACGGTGACAAATTAGGGTATTTAAAACAACTCTTGTTATAAAAATGCATTAAACAAACTTTAAAAATGGTCTAAAGTAAAACTGTAGAGGTTTACAAACAGGTAATGCAGCATTCTAATGCATCAGCGTGATGTTTTGAGCAAGAGTTGTTTTAAGTAGCTCCAAATTAGTCACTTGTTTGACAGTTTGGCAGCAGTGTCTCTCCTGATCTGACTAGCCAAGAGTATTGCTCCAGTCAGAGGACTACTTCCTGTGTCTAGAGACTCTGCTCACTTTGAGTGATGTCACTAGGTGGGAATGGTCCTGATAGAACCAAATGTTTGAAATATCCCTTTAAGGTGAAAGACATCTTGACTCACTTACAAAACTATTAATTGCATTATTAAAAAAAAAAAAGCAACTAAAAGATCTTGTGATGCAACAAAGCTACTCTCTCCTTTACTTGAACAGTAAAAATCCATAAAGTGTTTGAACCAATCATTAGCTGTTGATCAGCTTTAACTGGTATCTAAATTATGCAGTCACTGTAAACAGGACCTACTGTATAAAGGAGCGGTCACTTTTTAGAAACGAGCTGCTTATTTAAAGGGAAAACTTAATTCACACATGCAGAAATAATGCCACAATAACCAACGTTTCACTGAAAAAAACATCAACAAAAATCCACCGTTTTTACTACGTTTTGTTTGTTTTTATTTAATATTTTTTCATGCAAATCATTTCCACATTTTTCCCTTAAAAAATCTTAATATTCCCCTAAACAGAGTTCAGCAGACAGCTGCTCTGCTACCGTGTTGACCATTTTTGTCTCCACAGGTGTGCTGCATGGTGGGTTAGATCAGGACAGAGACACCTGGAACACCTGAGTCCTGACGCTCTGCAGACATCACTTTAGCTGCGTTCTGCTCTGACTTTAAGCTACAGATTCTTTACTTATATTTAGAAACATTATGCCATAAAAAAAAGATTCCCTGCAACTTCTACTGGACTGTCTACGACATCAAGACCTGGATGAAGATTGAAAGTTAAAGCGTCTAAAAAGTGCTCAATAAATACATTTCACATTGTGTTTTTTGGGAGGGTGCAAGTAGCTAAAGTATACATTGAAAAACATGCAAACAGTTTTATTGTTCTTTATCAATATAAAAATCCAGCTTCTTCAGCGTCCAACATTGTTTAATAAATGGGGGATTCATGCTGCTGCAGAGCCAGGTACAAGTCAGGGTTGTGTGTGTTGCACTGTGGATGTATGTATGTGTGCTATACATGCGTGTGTGTTAGCAGACCTTCTCTCCTCTGCTTGGCTCTCTAATCTGTTTTGGTTCTGTCTGCTGAGCCGGACACGACGCCAATTACCTTTTAAAGGGCAAATCAGAGCCAAATGAGCCGCGCTGAGCCGCGGAGGTAAGGCTTAATAAAAGGACACTGTCTGCATCAGTGGCCATCTTGCACAAGATTCTACAGCGTGCTGAATCTTTACTGGGCAGCAAATGTTCAGCACGCACGGAGCACACTTCCTGCACATATACAAGGTATCGACTCAAAACTGGGTCTTTTCTTGTTTTAAAATCAGCAAAATGTGTTTTATTATTCTGTTCTGACACACGTCTTTACAGAAAAACAAGGAGAAATCTTCATCAGAATTTTAGCTTTGGTAAAAAAAAAAGTTTCAATGTCAAGCAGGAAAATCTCAGATTTGAGAAAATGTTTTTTTTTCCTGAAAAAAAAAGTGCTGACCAAATGATTTTACTTTAATTGTTAATCAATTATTTGTTTCCAGCTCCTGTTTTCTCCTAAATGCCACTTTCTGAAACATAATATTCATCTTTAAATTGCATAATTTAGCCTTAAATAAATGCATTGAGTAAAAATTATTTCATTCTGAAACAAAGTTTCTGTGATGTGTTTTGTAATTAAAAAAAATGATAGGAGAATAAATCCTTATGAAGCTGATTCAAACGACTATTATTCTCATCTGAGACACTTTAATTATATATATATTAAAAAAAAGAGAAATAATTTTGAATCAGATTTTAATTTCTCCGTCTCGTCCTTTCTTGCAGATCTTTCTCAATTTCTTGTTTGTTCATCCCCCCCCCCCCCCCCCCCCCCCCC
>SSNR01000522.1:47163-66222 GCA_006937965.1 Callopanchax toddi
CCCCCCCCCCCCCCCCTCAAGTCTGCACATTCAGTTTCTGCAAACCAGGCACTTTTATTTCCTCACCAACGATTTGCTGTCAGCAGGACGAGCAGAGTGGCGTCTTTAAAGGGGCAGGAGGAGACAGGGATCAGTTAAAGGGTCAAATCTAATATGTGACTCCGAGGACTGAGAATAGACACAAAGATAAACTAACTTCTCATGTTTTACAGGAAGCAAGTTTTCTTACCACGTTACCTCACATCAGCCTACCACAGAGCACCTATCTAAGGAAACATGCAGGTTTTCGTGCATAATCCAGAACTTGAAGGTCAACCTTTAAAAAAACTCACAGACTGAAAAACGAGCTGAACTTTCAGCTCCTCGGCTTTTAAAAACTTGTTATCTGAAGCTTTAAATCCGTCCCTTTTTTTCTCCTCCATCAAGGTTCTGGTGACTGTCAGAAAAGCGGTGAGTCACAGTGCAGTTTGGAAGTTGCAGTTTGGCAAATTTTAAGCAGCAGGAGACCTGCAGCAGACGCTAATGAAAACCACAATCCATAGCCAAGAAAATAATTGCTTCCAGGAACCACATAACAAGATTCCTGTGTTTTCAAAAAAAAAAAAAAAAGGTGATGCCGAAAAAAACAAAACGTGAAAGCAGCTCAGCGTGACATTACAGGCAAAATATTTTCCTTTACTAGATGACTAGAGGACAGCATAGCAGCCAAGATGGGCTTTTAATACAAACACAAAGCTTCATCTTGCTCCTTTTAGACCTTTTCACATCAGAAAACTGCCAGATCAGAGTGTAAAAACAAGCCAGTCTTTCATTCATTCTCAGAAGGTGATGCTCTCATCAGCAGCTCTGTTCCTTATGAGCTTCAGCTTTAATCACATGAAAAACGGTGGATTCATAGCAAATTATGCACACAGAAACATGGAGGAACACACTTGTAGATCCACATCCTCACTTACCGTAATCAGCGCCATCTGGGCTGTGCATTGCCATCATGTCCATGCATTTCTCCTGTTCACGCTTTATTATGCAGTGCTCCGACTCAGAGGCCACCTACAGAAAATAAGCAGCACGCATTTGTTGCCGATTAGGAATAGTTTTACAGAACAGTAAAAGCTGATTTTCTAGCCAGCTTCTTGTGAGGGTTTAAATTAAATGCATGATTTCCCACTAAAGTTGAAATATTGATGAGTTTTTATTTGTGTTTTCATTTTTGCTCCTTTAAGAACTTTGGAGTGGTTTTGGACTCAAACCACTCAAACTGAATTTGAGTGGTGTCTTGTTTCTAAAGATCCCTCCTCTTTCACCATCGTACTCAACACTGGAACTCCACAAGGATGCGTCCTGAGTCCTGAGTGGGGGAATCTGCAGAGGAAACCCACACATGGATGCATCATGGGAGAACATGCAAACTCAGCAACAGCGCTATCAACTGCAGCACCATGCACCATGTCCTGCAAGTTATCCTGACAAGAACTTTGTGGAGTTTGCAGATAAGACTGCTTTTGTTTTATCCTCAAAACTAATATCAATGTTCTAAAAATAAACACATCCCTCTCCTCTATGTACACCAGCAGATGCAGAGCCAGAGCAAAGAACATAATGATAAACTCCTCATTCAGCCCAGGAACTATTCACCCTCCTTCCTTCAGGCAGAAGGTTAAGCAGCCTCAAAGCAATACAACAAGGCTGAGCATTTGAATCCCAGAGGCTGAGGCTCATGAACTCTGACCCTTAAGCTGTTTTTGTTTTCCTAATAAGGGGTTGAATAATGACCTTAGGTTACTAATTTATTTGGACTGTCCTGAGTAACACTTTGACATGTTTAATGTCAATAATAAATCTATCATAATGTTATAATCTTCACTAAATTTAGCTCAGAGATGGATGTAGAGACTAGGGGTGTGTATTGGCAAGAATCTGGCGATATGATATGTTTCATGATACAGGGCAGACGATACGATATATTGCAGTATAATGCGATACTTTGAGTAAGACCATATATTGTGATTTAAAAAAAATAATTTAAGAGTAGAAAAACGGTCACAGCATTTTAAAAACTTAACAAACTAATAATAATAATAATAATAATGGACTGGATTTATATAGCGCCTTTCAAGACACCCAAAGTGCAAAGAAGGTGAAAAGAGCCACCAACTAGCAGTCCTACTTTAAATTTTACTACAAATATTACTGTCATCCTCAATGGTTCCATTATTTATGTATTTTTTTTATAAAATAAAAATTGATAATTTGCTTAAAATTTCGATACAGCAAAACATTGCGATACGAATATCACGATATCGATATAATATCGTGACAGAAAATATTGCAATACATTGCAGTATCGATATTTCCTTACACCCCTTCCTGTTTTAATCAGAGGCTTTACTACTATACTAAGACGTGTCTATTTTGGCTTTCAGGTTGAACAGTGTCACATGCCTGAATACATGCATGACTTTCAAAATAAAATCCTAAATAAGATTTAAGGATTAATTAAATACCAACTTTCAGGCACAAAATGATAATCCATCCTCTGCTCAAATAAAATCCTTTAGATTTCATCCGATCTTTTCTAAAAGACCAATCCCTTCTACAGTTTAGTGTCACTTACAGACGAGACAAATCACAGAAGGAAACAGGACTGAGCGTGGTGCTGTTGTTGCACTAAGGGGAACTATTTACCCAGAGGTAGTGGACTCGCTGTTTGTCATCTTCTCTGTTGACGCATCCTCTCACTCTCTTAAGGCCAAACTCTATTTTACACCCATAGATTTTTTTTATTTTGCAGCCTCTCCTTTGCTGTCACGGTGAAGCGATAGGTGTAATATATCCCAGCCCTCTGAGCCATGGCTGACTCATCACTATCTCTGCCCTCTGATAGGAATTCACTTCAGGCCTCGCTGCCCCGTTAAGATTGGGACGTCAACAAACCGACTGTGAAGATGTTCGAAGATTCGCTCCCTTTATTTATTAAGCTGCACGTGGGCCGAATCTCAAAACGCTGAATGAATGATGAGTTACGTGAGCCATCACTGACTGTCCTTTTCAAAAATCTGTTGGACAACAATGACAAACCAACCAAACATCATCACCTTGTTTTTTCATGTCGTCAGCGGTTCAGCTGATTCATAAAACCTGCTCTTTTATTGTGTTTTTTTTTTTTATAAAAGAAAGAGCTTTTGGTACTCATAGCCAGCATCCACGTTGCTAAGCAGCAGGTAACCAGCAGCCGATGCATTCTGAAGGCAAAGCTTCCCACATGAGAAATAATTGGATGCAGATGACTAATGTGTGTTTGGCATGAATGCAGACAGGCCTGTCAGATGACAAGATGAATGTGTTCTTCTTAATTTGTTTAATTGCAATCCTGGATAAGGCTGTGTTTATTATAAATGTGGATTTTAAATGTAGATCCAAAATCCAGCTGTTTACTCCGAATGATTTACAACACTCTGTTAGATCCAAGATCCAGTTTATAGCAAAAGATTTCAATCTTTCATCTCACAAAATGAAAACACAAGACAGGTTTTAGAGTCAGAACAGTTGCTATAAATAGTCCTTGTCAATAGATGTTTGACTTTAGATACATTTTAATCAAAATTAAGATGTAAAAATGACATTTTTTCCACATAAATGAGCTGAAATAATCAAGAGAACATGCTCTGACATGCTGGCAGTTTTGTCACTGAAATATTATTTTATATAACCACTTATATGAGTTATTTAACAGCCTTTTTATGGATTTCTATGCACAAATGATATTGTTTTTGTTATTTCAAAGGAAACACATCCAGGATTTCTCTGTGGTTATGTTTCATTAAAGCCCCTGTAGTCCTTTAATGCATAGTGGTCACCACCATTCAAAAGCTGTTTTATTGTGATGGTAAACTTGGACATAAGCCACCATTGGCCCTGACTGATAGGGTAAGGGGTGACAATAATAGAATATAATATACATTTTTGATTGTTAAATATGTATTTCAAATTCAAAATGCATGGTGTCCACTTTATGTGAACATTTCTTTGTAAAACATGTGTTAAAAAACTCAAATTAAGTCCAAATATACATTTAATGACCTAAAACTGAATAAAATCCCTCAGCAAAAAGAGTTCTTGTGTGAAAACGACAGTTTGGCGTAGCTCATTTCTGAATCCCTACCAAAGTTCTTGTTTGCTACCTCACAAATCAAACAGTGAAAACTTAGATTAGTTAAGAAAAAAAGGTTATTTCCCCTCAAATCAACCAAATGCTTCATTTAAAAAAGTTTTAATATAAATGATGAAGCAGCTTTATAGTAAAAATTGTGATTATTCTCCTCTTATTTATAAGAAATGTGTACTTGCTACTTTTATATTAGTACTTTTTGAGATTAAGAAAAGTCTGCAGAGCCGAACACTAATTATCAAATTAATAATCGCTGCTCCACTTCTATAAAACCACTATTATTTTAACAGAAAACCTCAAAAGTAGGGACATAAAAAGGTGCAGCTGACATTGCGTCACGTCTGTTGAAGGCTTTAATAACACCGGCTGAAAACAGTCGCCATGACAACATCGCCGGGATCAGAGATCAATGAAATATATATTTTAAAAATGTGCTTCTTATTCTCCTCTCCCAATCATTTCTCTCCTCTGGAACAGATGTCTGTCTAGATAAGCTCCCCGCTCTGAAGCTGCAGAACACACTTTCCCTCCCCAAGGCTATTTTCTGAGGCCAGATAACTCAGTAGCTCACACAGCAGCGTGCAGACCAGATAATAAAATCCCCATTTGACATCGCAGACCACTGGTCCACGCAGCAGACTCGTCTAACAAGTACAGCATATACCAGCCCAACACTGCTTTCTGCAAAAAGATTTAAAAATTAAGCCTAATATTTAGTAATCATCTATTTTAGTTGGCTGTTTGTGTTTTAGGTGAAAGAGGAACAAATGTGGCTTAGCCATAAAAAGTCCAGCTGTTCTGCATCAGGACACTGAATAAATTTCCTCCCACACACTTTTTTTGGAGCTCTTTCATTCTCCTTATTTCAATGAGACCGTGAATAAGCGTGATTCACAGAGAAATGGACCGGCAGCTCTCTGGTCAGCCAGGCCATCTGGTATTGTTCTGAGAGGAGGGCAGTCGCCTCATCACAGCGCTGATCCTGGAACTTCAGCGTATGCTGATAAGATGATGGAGCAGGTGATCATTTTTCATCAAAGCACAAACAAACATCTTGAATCAAGATGGAGAGCTTGGCCTGAGCGGTGGCGATGTTGTATGTTATGAACTCCTGAGTTAGTGAACATGATCACACGCCTCCACATGTGAACAGCACATAGTTACAGCACACGGGTGACTCACTCACCAAGGGCAGGAGGAAGATCGCAGTCAGCAGGTAGCCTCTCATTGTGTCCCGTGAAGCGCTCTGCAATCACTTCATATGTGTGTGTGTGTGTGTGTGTGTGTGTGTGTGTTAAAAGGGATGTGCTGGAATTTGTCCTCGGTGTCACCAAAGCAATAAGGGCTCTGAAATACAGCAGAGACAAATGATTTTTTATAGCAAAATAAAAGTGTTTTACTCATTATTAGCATCGTTATTAAGAAAGTAGCATTAAATATTAGTTTTTCCACAGGAAATGTTTATTTGCTTATAGATGCCTGTGTCCAAAATGAACCTATCAGGTGGTAGCATGTTCTCCCCGTGCAGAACCCATGAATGCACGGCGAGAACATGCTAACGCCACGCAGAAAGGCCACAGCTGGGAATCAAACCTACAACCTTGTTGCTGTGAGGAAACACCATGCA
Source organism: Callopanchax toddi (assembly GCA_006937965.1). Taxonomy (NCBI): domain Eukaryota; kingdom Metazoa; phylum Chordata; class Actinopteri; order Cyprinodontiformes; family Nothobranchiidae; genus Callopanchax; species Callopanchax toddi. The sequence goes on from SSNR01000522.1 coordinate 52,959, forward strand.
GCCATAAAACATCACATCTGGTTTCTATCAGAAGGGTTTATTTTTTACACACATTTTAAGTCACATGGTGGCCATTAAAAAAGGGAGGGGAGGTTTTAAAACGCAGCTAAACAATTATTTGTGAATCAGTCAAAAGTGAAGTTCTTCTGAAGCGCCTCCAAACACATGAAATTATAAAATGAAAGAAAAAAAAACATGTTTTAGAAACAGTAAGGACATAGATGAATAATAGAAAAGATCTCACAAAGTAAGAAATTGTTAAAAATGATTTAAAATTAAACTAAAATAAAAGGTTTCATGTAAATGTTTGATGAGAACAACAGGGATAAAGGTCTATTTGAAGCGTAAACACTTGATCTCATGGATGGTTGGAGCAGATGATGCTGACAGCTAAAAACAGTTGAAGCATGCCTATTGTTAAAAAAACATCCATTTTTATTTGCAAGCACAACTTTCCCTTCCTGTACATAAACCACATCTGATGGTTTATTTATATGTATAATGATGTTATAATGTCCAAATCTCTTCTACTTAGTTAAAGTTTGTTAATTTCCTGTAATAACTTTAAACCATTGCTTTACCCCTTTTGATCATTTAAGTTAATCACACAGAATACTCATGATAGGAAACAAGTGAGATGCTTTACTTGCTGACTTTTCAAATAAAGACAAAGCTGATAGCTCTGTTTCTTTTGATTATAAATTGCATCTTTTTATATAAAACTCTAAAGCCAGTGACTTTAGGGCATCTGTGTAGAATTTTTAAAATAATTTAGTTAAAATAGTTTATGGATCAAACATTTCTAATGAAACAATTTGTCACCTGTGTTATTTTCATTCAAATTTGGGGATTTCTGCTATAAAACAGCTGTTTTATCCTACAAACACAAACACATGGCTTTAACACGCCCTGATGACTCATCTGAGAAATATCACATGAAAACATTCACAGCCCAGATGCAGAGTAATGTATTTTTTTATGATAATAAGAAAAACCCCTCAAGCATACGACCTAAAGACGTTGATTATCAAATGTCCTTTCGGTCATTAAATAAATAATTTTAGAGTAATCTGTGCTTCAAGTCAGACTTTAAATCAACCTCCTCCTTGCCTGATTTCTCTTAATGCCTCACTCAACTTGTGCAGCTTCTCGAGAACAAAATGATGCACAGAAAACATTTTTTTTCTTGGTGAGCACCAGCAGAGACACAGTGTGTGTGTGTGTTCAGTGAAACAGGAGGACACACACACATGTTCTGCAGAAGATAATTCATGCACACACTGACACATTCAGCTCTGTGTCCTTTTCCACCCAGAACCAGAATCCAATTACCTCTGAAGCATCTCTAGGAGTAACAGGAGAAACCGTGCTCAGAGTGAAAACCCAGAGATTTAGAGGAGGATGTGTCGAAATGGGGCTGAAACCAAACAGTGAGGATGAATCCAGACATGGAGCTCCCAGATGAGGAGGGGGAAAAAGAGTTCAGTGTAAAACAAATCATATGTTTGTGTTATTGAGAAAGCTCTGGTTCTGGAAAACAGCAGAGTGGCTCAACATTAAACCATCCTGAGGACAAAATAAAAAAGCCAAGAGAGCCTCTGCTTTGCTCAGATTATGAGTGAGTCACTGAGAAATTTGTGAGGCTTTAAAGCCAAGGGGAGATTCACTGGTGTTTATTGCAAACAACAGAAATGTGCAACATCACAGCGGAAGACACTAAAGATATATAAAACAGGAACATTAAAACTGGCTTTTGCATGTGCATGTGTGCGTGCAGATGCATTAGAAAAACAAGAGAAGTTAGTGTGCGCATGCACGCATCATTTGAAAGATCTCCATGCTCCTCCTCATGTGCACAAGCATGTCCCTTTCCCCAGATTAACCAGAACCAGATCGGGTCCAGATGCTGTGAGTCTGCAGAATTCAGAACCAGAACACGTCAGATGTTCTGAGGTCATGCAGCTGAAAATGAGCGAATCAAGACTCTTTGTTTTTCTGGCATGTGTGTTGCTCCAGAACCGTCAGGTGAAAAGAAAACAGCCTTAATTACAATCAATGAGACACCACTGTTTTTCTCTTGGTGCTAGAAAATCAATGCATGGGCTAATTTCACCCCTTATCCCCCCGCACGCACGCGCGCGCGCGCACTCGCACACACACTGGGAATTCTTTCAAACATGCGTGTTGGTGACCTTCGCCTGCAAAACATGCGAACAGAAAGCATCTCACCCACCGTCACTCACTCAGATTCTGGCATTTTAGGAGACGAGAAGAAATCCTAAAAAAAAAAAATCATCAAAGATCCGCTAAATAAAACCCTCCTGAGTTTATGAGCTGCAGCAAATCCCGGGGCTGTGAGTGAGAGCGCGCGCCGCTCTCTCCGTGAACCAGAGGAACTTACCGAGGCTTAATTTTCTGCACGTGCAGCCATCGATGTCTGCGGATCCCGGTCGGTGTTTCCGCCGCGCTTTTACTCCTGTTCCCAGTTCCCACCGCGCTCTGGAGAAAAAACACGACAGGTGCGGTTATTACTGCGGCTGCTGCTGCAGGACGCGCTCACTGCTGCGGCAGCTCGACGAGGAGGGGGAGGAGGGAGAGGAAGAGCAGGAGGAGGGGGGAGGAGGAGGAGGGTTCCTTCGGGGGTTCGCACCTCGTCAGACACAGAGGCAACGAAGTGACACTGTTGTGTCTACATATGAAGAGACAGGAAGAGGAAATAGATGAATTTTATGGGAAGAAGGGTGTGAGACTTGATCCAAAAGGAATTTAATTCTCTCATATTTATGTTCTTCTGCATGAAGTTTATGAGCAGCTTCAGAGTTAATGAGGCTAAACTGCCCTTTAGTGATCCGCAGAGGCCAGCCTGTTGGCTTTCAGCACCACGGACAGCGAACCAACACCTGCCTCAGCCAGGGCACCAGTTTCACCTGCTCGGTCTGAACACTGAGAGCTGCTGACTGGAGGCTGGGATCCACTCAGGACAGGATGAGGGGCCAAAGTTACAGAGCAGCTCTAGCAGGTCACATGGGACAGAGTTCAGGTGTTTACTCAGGAAACACAATCAAAAATGATGTTTAAAACACAGAAAAATAACTCTAAATAGAAATAAATGGCAGAGGGATCAACACCTCTAACTGAGACCAACTGGAAACAGGTATCAACTTTGGGAATGAACTCCTGGGTGGAGGAGTTCAGGTATCTCTGAATGCCTGATAGGAGGATGGTGTGTGACGTGAGCGGAGTCAAAGGGCTTCGTTGCAGCTACCAGTGGGTACGGACAGTATTCAGATCCCCTTAAACTTTTCACTCTGTTATATTGCAGCCATTTGCTAAAATCATATGATATTTCAGTTTTTCTTTTTTAATAAATCTGCAAAACAGTCAACAATTCTGTGTTTTTCTGTCATTATGGGGTGCTTTGTGAACATTAGTGAGGAAAAAGAATGAAGTTAAATGATTTTAGCAAATGGCTGCAATATAACAAAAAGTGAAAAGTTTAAGGGGGGCTGAATACTTTCCGTACCCATCATGAGCTGTGGGTAACAACGTGAGATCAAAATGGACTTTTCTGCTCCTCGATATCAAAAGGAGCCAGTTGAGGTTGTCTGGGTGTCTGGTGAGGAAACCCAGATGCCTTCAGATGCGTCCCACTGGGACGAGATCTCAGGACAGACCCAGGTTTTTGCTGGGTGGATCGTATCTCACTGCTGCTCCCATAACCCAATTCTGGATAAGAAGATGGACAAATGGGAACAAAAACCCACAACAAACATGCACACACACACACACACGCACACACACAAAACATCTATTTAAATCAGTTTCTAACAAGCTTGGAAATATGCAAACCTTTTACCATCAATCAAACAAACAACAACAACAACACACGCAAAATATTTAAACCAACAACAAAAAGACAAAATTCACTATAATGCAAAGTGAAAACAGGCATCACATTACAAAAAAAATCCCAAAAGTACATAAACTAATCAAAAAGACATGAAAATGAATGTGAAATTAGTTGGAAGAGGCAACAAATCTGCAACAGATGTGCAGGGCAGCTTGCAAAACATCTGTGAAGTGATTCATAAATTCTAACCTCTGGAAATAAAATACAATGAGACATGAAATACACAAACACATAAGTTACTAAAAAAACACTAAAAAGATTGCTAAAAGATGCTAAGTGGCAGCAGATGTTTAGTTCATCTTCCTGTTTAGAGTCCTGTCCACATTATTCAGAAACTTAATGTATTATTTCCTTTTTTCACCATAAAAGGTTTAATTTGATCAACTAATGAGTTTTAAATGTGTCATTTAAAAAATCTCAGACTGACTCCGATCCCCTGCTGGCTCCAGACCTGCCCCAGGCTGGATTCAGGTCTAGGCTTCCAGAGGGGAACACAGTGAACGCAGACCAGTGCTGAATGTGCAGCGCGACACACGTGATTGATCGCACAGCGCTCGGGTGTAAATCAATGAGGCATAAAACGTATTAAATGCAGAGATCAAAACAGGAAGTAGAAAAGGCCACGTTAGTCCTATCAAAGCCAGTGAAACGGGGGTGGGGTCCATAACAGCAGTGACGCATGTGTGTCTCTGTTCCTGGAAGACTTCAACGCTGTTACTAGACCTTTCTCAAGGACGGAGACGAATTCAACAGAAAAGCTCAGATCTACTAAAAATCCTCAGTCGGAGTCGACAGTTTTCTTTTCTTTTCGTCACATCGAGCAGCAGAAGGATGTGAGCTTGTTTCCATGGCAGACACATTCATCTTTGTATTCCACCGGCTCCCAGCGTTTTAGAGTTCCTGATTTTTGATTAATGTCAGACCAAGTGGTGACGCATAAACTGAATCACTCTGCTGAAATAGTCAGAGCTGCGTCTGAGTGGAGGGAAAGGAAGAACTCAAAACAATCCTCAAGGATTTCTTTTAATTTTGATTTTTTTTTAATAACAAAGACTCTTTAGAGCAGAAAAGAATCAATTCAGGGCTTCAAGCTGTAGTTCAAGGACACCGTCATATTAAAGGTGTGGACATTAATGGAAACCTTTAACTGTGTCAAAGGTCAACGCAGTAAATCTCTGGATATTAACCCCCCCACCCCCCACCCCCTACACCATGATGCAATCTGAGCGCTGGGTGGTCATTTCTAATAAACTGGGGAGGGATATTTCCCATGACCATATAAGGTTAATCTGAAGATGAATTGTTTTAATTTCCCTTGAATGGACAAACAGTATACTGACCCACACACACACACACACACACACACACACACACACACACACACACACACACACACACACACACACACACAGACAAGTCAAGACATTACTGCCTGCGCTTTGCATTTTTTAGTTATAAACGAGAAAAATGCACAACTGTGTCGCTGTAAAATAGTGACTTGAGCGTAAACCTTCTGTGATATTTTTCACCTTTTACTCTGCTAATGAGTAAAACTAAAATACTTTACCTATTTAGTCAAATTAGCTGGTGTGTGCACAGTTACAAAATAGATCTTCGAGGCGTTGGAAAGCGTGCCCACGAACAGTCTGTTTCCTCAGCTGCTTTATTGATATCACACGCTGTCTCCTCAAAGCGTATATGCTCCATCGCGCCTCCACTCAATGAATCTCTCCACAGGGCGTCTCTCCCACTCCGTATGCCATCAGGCACCAATCAGACTGTCGGATTGCCACGGAGACTCATCTCTGACAGCGTGTAGGAGGGAGGCATTGAGTGTTTGAGTGCAAAGCCCACCTACCCACCTCATCCTAAAGAGGACGCTGTGGGAAACCAGGAGGCAAGACCTCATCCTGACTCCCATCCCGGCGTCGTTCTCCTCCCACACATCAGGTTCCTGCTGAGTGTCTCACTTGTAGAGAGATTAATCAATCAGCTGAAGTGATGTGAGAGGAGGTGGACTGAGATCGCCCATTAAAACGATGTCTTCTCAGGGTAATATTAAGGAAAAATCTCCTAAATTCTCATGAATCACACACTTTATCCAAGTCAACTGACAAAACTTAAAATTAGGAGGTTTCTGGTGTTTTGCTTGATGAATCTAATGAAATTACCATTAGAACATAACTAAAAATAACCATGCTTTTCTGATGTCACAAATACAAAACAAAAGCAATTTCAAACACTTTGTACAGATAGTAAACATTAGCTCCAACGCAATCAGACTTTGTTAGAGTTTGTTCAGTTTAAAGGTCTCATATTCTGCTAAATTCTCTTTCTAAAGATCTTTGTACAGTCATATCAGTCCCAAAGGCTGCGTTTGAGACCCAAAAGTGAGAAAATATTTTCACCGTTTTCACTTCCTTATTCTCATTTTTGGGAAATGTGTTGTGCGAAAACAGGTGGTTTCATAATCTTTCCCCTGCTGATGTCAAGAAGGGAAAAGACCACTCCTCTCTAGAGGACATAGCCAATCACGAGCCCCTTTGGCTACCTGAGCCCACCCCCGCCCTTTAAAAACCACGGGAGCGCACATCCTCACAAACGTTAGCAAACAGTCATGGTGAAGCTACGAGCAAAACACGGCAACAATCACAAAAGTATTTTTTTACTCACTTCATCTGAGCCCCTGAAGACGCACCAATGTCTCGTGAACGCGCGCGGAGAAGAGACATGGACGGGGCTCGACCCCCCAACTGCCCCGCCCACTTGAAAGTTTTTCTTCAGGAGGTTGGACGAGGGGTGGAAAAACAACAGCTGCACTTAAAGTAAGAGTCAATTTGATCAATTCATGGCTTTTACATGTTACTGAGATCTAAAGGAAATGATTCAGAGTGGAAGTGTCCAGTTTAATACAAGTTTAGTCAGCAAGAAATATGTTGCATTGATTGAATCCTCCATCCTGACTATGCACAAGGAAGCAGGCGAAAGTGGAAAGACAGGAAAAAACCTCCAGTAAAACCAGAACCAGAACCGGAACTGGACTCCTGAAAGGAGGCGCTCTCTTACAGACTGGGAGCCTGTTTGGAATGATGTTGAGGAAAACACAATGATCTCACTGCACTTTAAAAGCTTGGTACTATGCACTTTTCCTTTTGCAATGATAAAGCTCTTCAGATGAGAAGAAAAAGTTCTGTTACTTTTGATTAAATAACTTGTCTGGATAAAATCAGATAAGTAACATTTGTACAACTTGGACCAGAAAAAAGTAATACATCAGCACAAACTCAAGACTTTAGAACTCCAGTTTGAAGGGAACTCCTGTAATGAGTTACTTACTCTGTGGTCTTTTTATCTGCTTATATTTCTTTTGTCAACTGTATGTAATTGTAAAGCACCTTGTATTTATATCTAGACAAGTGCTATATAAATAAAACTTCTTCAATTTCCTCTGAACAAATAAGCAATAATACAAAATAAAATAAAAATAACTTTTGGCAACAAGGTCACAGCAGGGTGGTTTTAGCATATTTGTGATTGTGAGAAAACGTATTTCCTGAAAGAAAAAAAACATTTCCACACAACTGGTTAACTTATGATATCCAGAATTGACCTGGATCAGTAAGTAGTTGCTCTGCTAATTATTAGTTGCAACGTTCAGCCCAGTAATCACTGTCATTCTGCTTTAGATAACTAATTACATGGCATGTGGCAGCCAGCTGCATGACCCCAGCGCTTTGTGCCAGCAGCTGGAGCTTTCTGAAGTGACCATTTCACTTGCTGTGAAGACTTCATTGATCTCCAGAGGCTACATTACAGATACTACTAGTTAGCATTCATTTAAAAAGCATAATCAAAAGGTGTGTTTAGCCTCTAAAACCAAAACGTGTGAGCGTGCCACTCCTCTTCACAGACTTCTTGTTAAACAAGAAAATGATAGTAAAATGCTTCCTATTGTTTTAAAGCTTGAAATGACCTGACCTTCTTAACGTTCTCATTAGGACTCTTAAAGCAATCAAATAGAGTAATAATCCTTTTAGCCGTGTGCATTTAAGCATGCTGACATTAGCTGGAGGTGCAGCCTAGCAGAGCTGCTAACATGGCCTGAGTCAGTCTTCCTGACCCCTGTGGATTTCTTACATTTTCAGCTTCCCTGAGCTTCTGGGCAGGAGGTCATTATTCATCAGCGTCTTTTGAGTCTGTAAATGCTGTAATCACTGTTCATTTCCCTCTCTTTGTGTTTGGTGTTCCGACCTTCTCACCACAATCATTAATTATCTGAGGATTTTCTGCTCTCTGACTGCTACAAACTATACATCCATGTATGTATCCATTGATTCCTCCGTCCCGTCAAGCATGACTTAAAGAGCCTCATCAGAGGATCCTGTGACTTTAATGATGCTGATAGGAAGATTTAGTGTTGATTGCTTGATGAGTACCATCCTTTTTTTGAAATACAATCCTGAAAAGAAAACAAGCAACGACAAAAATGTATAGGATGTTGAATTTATTTGACTGATTTTTAGAAATCAGTCTTTATCAGTCCAAAAACGTGTAGCATTTTCATGGCTTCCTTTTTGATTATATGGTTTGATTTAAATAAAAGAAAAACATTTTTTTCCCAACATTCTGACATAAAACACACCACCAGCATCTCTCAGAACCTCCTTGAACCAAAGGAAATTTACAACTGGCCCCTAAGACCTGCTCTGTTTACCTCTGCTTCCTTTGATAATTCCACTACTTTTCTTGCTGAGTAAAACAGCCCTTCACTTTCACACCTGGACGACAAAATCTGGGTTTCTTCATCTCTAAGTTAGACCTTTAACCCAAACTCTGATTAATCAGGACAGAGGAACTGATCAGAGCCCTCTTTAATTACAATTTACTGCCCCAGTGAACCCATTAACCCTTCCAGAGTCAAACGCTCCTCTCTCCAAAACGCTTCCCACAGCATCAAAAGACTGGGAGACTGGGAGCGTAACACTGACATGCAGTCTTGTCTTCTAACGGCTGCAAGAAGGACACAAGTATGTCTCACTCTCACACTTGCAACAAGAAAGTGATTTTACTTGCACCTTTTTAATGCAGTTTGACTATTAATACACTGTTAGTATTGTTTAACCAATTTAACAGAACTTCACAAGGTACAAATGTTTTGTTTTGTTCTTGTAATTATGCAGGTGGTATTTTTTATATTATGTTAAAGGATATATTTCAGAATGAAGAGTCATAAAATAAGCTCTTTTACTTAAAGTTAGAAGTTGGTTCTCTTGGTTTGTCACTTTGCTCTGATGCAGTTTTTGGTTAAAAAAATCATTTACACTCTTTTTAAATTCCCTCTTTTTGTTGGGGATCATTTCAAATCAGTTAGCAATTTTAGTAAATAATTTATCTCTTCTCCATTCTGAAACAACCAATAATTCATTGGATATTACATCATAATACACACTTTTTTCTATTCATTAATGTCTCATAACTTTTCCATAAATCTGACGTTTATTTTAAATGTTCACTCATTCATTGATCCAGGTTCTTTCTTTGTTTCGTATCATTGGTCAGAAATCGGTTTTGTGAAAAGAAAAACATTTAATCTTTAATGATGGATTCAGTGTTTAATGTTTGGTCGAGATCACTTTTGATTAAACGACTGACTTACAGGTTTAGAGACTGATAGAATAATTAGTCCTCCATTAGGGAGGTGGTGCCTCAATGCAATCCAAATAATTAACATCCATTTTCTCCACAAATGTATTCATTGATATGAAAAAGTGACATTTTTTGGCATTATACCAACATTTATGCTTTGCTCTGTTCTCACTAAAATGTTGTCTCTATGGCTGCTGTTTGACAGTTTCACCACTGAAACATGTAAATATAACATCTAGGGTCTGGTTAGCACCGCCTCACATGAATCTGAGCATGCTCAAATAAAAGTATGTTTTGATCATTTTAAAGTAACAGATAATAACTATGTACCTGCTGGAGATAACCTCTTAATGTCCTTCAGGATTGAAGAGTCTGAGTGCAGTCTAGAGCACTGTGATACTCACACACAAGCGCACATTTTTACACCCTTGTAAATTTCACTTCATACACAATTTGACATGGAAGTATGTGGTAAATAACACCAGCAGCAAAATGCAGCACTTCCAGTGCATCCAGGGGTCAAGTCAAACAAAAATGTATTATTTCTGCAGAAATATTCATGCAAGTCATGTCTGATGGTTTGGTGGTTTATAAAATCATGTTTGCATGGATTACTCTGCAATTAGGAGGTTGTAGCTGTTTTAAGACAGCAGCAATCCACTCTGGACTGTGTTGATGAGCTAAAAGACATTTTGTCCCCTGCATGGACAGCTACATTTAGCTAGCTAGCTGTTCATAATCAGTCTGTAAGAACGTAAAAGCTATCGCTCCAGAAAACGACCACCAAGGATCTGTAAGCATAGGTGCTCAATAGGCTGCCTATTTCTGGCCCTCGAGTCATTACCGTGTCCCCAAAGCGGTCAATATTTTATAAAATCCACCGCGAAATGGCGCCACCTCTGACAGCTTTAGGAAGTGAAGCTGCTGCAGGCAGCATGCACACCCTCACCCTCCTGCAGACCAATCACATGCCTCCTCAAACATCAAACACACCTGTGCTCTTTGCTCCGGTAAATACAGACACAGAAGTTGTTTATTTAATGCTACTATAATGTAAACTCAAATGTTGAAATTCTCTATGCTTTATTAATAAATAGACCCCTGTTGGTCAAACTCAGACCTAAACAAACAGAAAATTGCTTCACTTCCTCCTCCCTCCTCTCCCTCTCCCAGACTGACACATGCGCCGCCTGCTTCCGTTGTCATAGCAACCAGCTGACAGACAACTCAACAGGTTGCGTTCAAGTAAATTACAGGACATGTAAACATTTCCCTAGAACAAAATAATAGAGCATTAACTGATTATTCAGTCCATTATGTTTTTAGTCAAATTAAAATGTGGAAAAAAGACAAAATGCTGATTCAACAGCAGCAAAATTAAATCGTACAACACGACCCTGCTCTGACCCATCCCCCCTCACCGCCCGCCGACTCTCCATGGACATGCTTTTTACCCTTTCAGGTTTGTAACTGAGAACCCCTAGGATAGAGTGTAACTTTTACAAAGAAACACACTTTAAAACAGCCCAGATAAAAGAAAAACAATCCCTCTAACTGGTGATTTCAAATTAACCAGGTGTGATGATTTAACAGGTACAAAAGGATGTGATCATTTATTTTTTCTTCATGTTTTTGTTGTACATGCATGTACATGGGTGTGGCATGTGCACTTTGACCTTCCATGGAGCTACACAATGTGAATTAGTTTGTAACATTTTTGTATTGTGGGCTCAAACCAAATGCTGGCCCCGTTTGAAGAAGTAAACCGTTTTAAACAGGGACAGATTCTGTTAGCTACACAGAGCATAAAAAAATGTGGTCCCTGTAACATCAGAAAAATCAAGAAAAATGTCTCAGTTGTCATGGAGACAAAAGAGTCTGGAGTGCTTTATTTATACAGCATTCACTGGTTTTGTGCAGAACTGAAATGTCAGACTTTTCCTTTCAGATTCTTCAACAAAAGACAAAAACACATTTTAAAAAATCCTCATTGATCACAAATAATAAACACTGAGTCTGAGAGTTTTATCAGGTTGATCTTAACCCAGTGCTGTCTCCAACTTCTCGTTTTTCTTTTCATTTGCAGCAAATCTTCTTGTAATGTTAGATTTATATTTATTTACTTGCGTTGGAGTTGACTCCTACAGGCAGATTTCAGAGTGACATCATTGGATGGATGTGGGCAGGGGTTAGAAATAAACTCAGACAGATCCAGAAATTCTGAGGCAATCAACATGAAAATAAAGAAGAGTTTGTCTCCAAAACTAAGTTACTAAAATCTTGTAAAAAATACAGATAGTCAAGGTAAATTTTTATCACCTCTTTTTTATTGTATCATTCCTAAATATTGACTGTTCTAGTCTGTTCTTTGTGAAGTGTGCCAGTATTTGCGGATTAATAGGTAAAGGTGTGAAGCCTGTGTGCAGGTATGATCATTCAGAAACAAAGAAAGTGGACACAACTTTTACATCTACAACTTTTCTACTACCACAACATCAGTTCTCTCTTTTACAGAGATCTAAACTAAAACAAATTTAAAGATAACCTGATGCCTTAAAGTGACAGGGTCCCAAAAACTGCATTTGCATCAGCAGTTGAAGTCCTTTAGTCCCCAGTTGAGGGTTCCTTTGCGTTACCTGGAGCAGGGAGCCCGTCTGATGAGGTAAAACAGTTTTTATTGAGCACCTGTTCTAAATACTTGGTGCATCTTTGCTTTCTTTCTGCCTTTCCTAGAACTGGCACTTCCTCATTGCCATGCAGCCATTAATCCTTCCTTCATGGTTCCTTCTCCTCCTCAACAGATCTCTGCTGCCTGAAGTAAATACTAAGCAGTTCATTGCTGGAGGGCATTCTCTTGATAAATGCATGAGTCTTTGTTGATTTTGATAGATGCTTTGATGCTCCTCAGCCCTTGCCTTTCTTACTTCCGTTAAATGTAAAGTATGCAGGTTGTGTGCATCGTGGAGACCTGATATGTCATGTTGATATATTTTTCTCTGATTGGACTGTTTTACCAGCTGGACATCTGAAAACTGACAGAGCTCAGAGTTTATTTTCCCCACTCAGGTGACCTTTTAGGACCTTCCTATACTCTCTTCTGTTGCTTTTAGTGCATCCATACGTGTGTTAACAAAGCACAGTTAGTTTCTTAAGCTATGAATCACTCATCTAGTGCAGCTTAGATCCTTAAGAAACTGTCTGTCACCTCATGAATCTTATTTTCAGACATTAGAACTTTGTTTAGATGCTGATTTATGACTTTTTAAATATTAGATTCTGTATTATCACACATTGTTCTACGTTTAGTTCAGAACTCAATCAGAAATACATTTCCAGCGATGTCAAAGTCAAAATCACAACACATGGACATTTTTACCCCAGTCATTCAATCATAACTCCTTCTCAGATCACCATGGTAACTTGAGGGTCTGAGTGTGTGTGTGTGTGTGTGTGTGTGTGTGTGTGTGTGTGTGTGTGTGTGTGTGTGTGTGTGTGTGTGTGTGTGAGCGAGACTGAAAAATAACAGCTATAGCTCTTATTGACCTTCATCATTTTACCAACAAACATGACAGAAGACACATAGAACACAATAAAACACGGGGAACTCCTCATGATGGTCAAAATATGAGGGAAGGATCGATGGCTGAACACAGAAAATAAAGAATAAAAGATGAAACTGATGACACCGTTTTCAGCCTCGTGCACGCC
>SSNR01000522.1:66980-93941 GCA_006937965.1 Callopanchax toddi
AAACTAAAATAGGACGAGGTTAAAATGAGACAAGGTTAACGGAAACCCTAAAGTTCATTTTATTCTGAGCTTGTGACTTTTGAGAGGTGAGGATGTGGAGCCACAGTCAGTCTTGTTCTAACCATCTGCTCAGATCCAAAGGCCGGGCTGCTGTCAGCACTTTGTGCCCCCTCTGCCCTTCTATACACACACACACACACACACACACACACACACACACACACACACACACACACACACACACACACACACACACACACACACACACACACACACACACACTCAGTCTGCTGTGTTTTCCTCCCCTCCTCCTCTCCTCTCCTCTCCTCTCCACTTGTCACTCCAGCTGGTGGTTTTCGATGAGGGCTGTCAGATGCTTAGCTCCCTGATGCGGAGGCGAGGAGCGAGGAGAAGGGGACCAATGAATGAATAAAAGATCACAGGCTAGTTCTCACCCTATTCTGTTCTCTGATGGGAAAAAACTATCTGACACAAGCATAGAAAATAAAAAACGCCACAGTGTTCTGAGATCGTGTGAGAGAGGGAATGATGTAGAGAAGCAACAGACTGAAAAGGTTTCTATAAATGTCCTTTAAGAGCAAATAAAACTGATGAGTCACCTGAGAGGAGAAGCCATGTTGGATTTATGTTGATGGATTATGACTTTTGACTAAATAAGTAGGTATTTCTCCAATCATCTATGTATCTTTATGTCACTTTTCTCACATTCATCTGCAGTTATGAAAAGTTAAACTTCCACTGTTCACTATATGAGAAATACAAACATGTGGTGTCTGCAGATTGTTTTATTTCCACAAACCAAATCTAAAACATGTTCATTAGGATGACAAGGGTCAGATTCACTTTCCTAGACTTGATTTATCAGAAAGTTCTCTTTCCTTTAAAAAGTAGACCATACACGATTAATTTATAAAAGGTACACATCAAGCTGGACAAACCTGAAGTTTGGGACACATCTAAAAGTGCAAAGTCCTTTGTCATCCCAAAGATGCATGTTTTGAATTCAAATGTTGAAATGACATTAACATAATAAATGTCCAATTAATGTGATTTTAATGACACTACCATCAAAAGTAATGATGTTACTGAAAAATTGGGTATTTTTTCCCCACAAGGACAAATTATATTAATAAATGCACCAGGATACATTGTTGTCAGACAGGTTTTATGTAGTATAAAATGAAATAAAACCACACATTTGTTTAGTTTAATTTTGAAATAAACTTTCATAAGATGAACAAGATTCCTCCTGAGAAGGAGTGACTCTGATAAGGACTCTAGTGTCAAATCATTAGTCCTTGTTAGCATTTTAGAGCTGGAAATTGATCATCCAGCTTCAGTCATCTCCTCTCTTCTTCATGCAGCTCACTGTGTCCATCTTTAGCTGGAGTGTCAGGCTGTTGTGGTGATCAGAGGACAGGGAGGAGACTGAAAAGGATTTTTATAAATCAAAGCAAACACTCTAACCAAGGAAACCCCAGGAGCACTGGAAGGGACCGAACCCCCACAGAGGTAAAGAGGCATGACAGCAGGAGGATCTGACAACGACTGAATGAAACCAAGAGTTTAAATATACTGGGTAGTGACTGGAACTGGGAACAGGTGAGTGTAATCAACAGAATGAGAGGTGGCTGGAAATGGAGGCCAGACTAAGGCGACCCAGGGGAAGTGAACTGAGACAAACACTAAGCTAACAGAACTCAAAGGTGCAGGGATCAGGTGATCGGACACAAACAAAGTGCTAATTGCTCCAACCTGCTGCACTTGATTTGTTTGAAATTCACCAGGTTAAACCCAATGAGGTCAAGATCTCTTTTACTACCAAAAGCATCTATTTTTGTTCTGTCTGCCCAGCTGACAAATCTCATTTTCTCCAATTCAATAAGACTTTTTGCTCAAATTTCAATTAATTGGGACAGGTGTTCAACTGTTTGCTTGTTAAATTCAAATTCAGGGACAAAACAAAGTGGTTGGAAAACAAATCGTCCTCTCACTGAACATCTTGCATCACAACCGTGGGTTAGTCCTGGAGCTGCAGACATCATGGACAGTGAATTCAGAACTCTCTGTGCCAAATCCTTCAGGCAGGCAGAGACTTTCACCGACTGTCACTGCAGAAACGGGCTCTGTTGGTCCAGAATCTCCAGCTTCCACGAGAAAACCCAAAAGAAAGTTTGGTTACTCTTTATAATCTCAGTTTATAAATCAGAGCCCCTGCCCCTTTGAGCCCTGCGTGACATCATGTGACTTTGTTTCTGCTTTTTCTGTTTGACTGGCTAAAACACAGCAAAACAGTTCTCTGCATCAAATTGTGAGTAATTTATTAATAATACTTATTAATAATTTAGTCATTTGTGGGCAGATTGGGGTGCCAGATGTTGCCCAGAGGCCTCCTATTGATGATGTCAGCAGAACATTGCTTTGTAACAAGATTATCTCTGTCTAACTCTCAGAGGTCCTCACGTGAAGGCTGATTGTTGTATCGTTCAAAACTGGACCTTCTTTTTTTTTAGCTGACCAATCTTCCACTCTGTTCACACAAATTGCTCGTGGGCCCTCAATTTGAAAGCCTCCTTTGTGCAAACGCCACGTCCTACCCACCTGTACTCCCCTCTGAATAAAAACGAAGGTAATTGTGTGCTTTCCTGCGCCCCGAGGTCCCCGACGTTTCATCTCCGTGGTTGAAAGTGGAGCTCGCTGTTGTAATTAGTGGGGTTAATATCCCGGGCAGCATCTCTAAATTAAATCTCCAACTCCGTAGCGATGTGGCTGAGTGATGCACCTGTTCACAGTAATTACAGATGCAGCCTGGGAGTGTGCTCGTAATGAGTTGGGATAGTCAAGGTTGAATTGCTTTAAAGACGCATCCTGGTACCTGCTCAATAATAATGTTTTTGTGTTCTCGTGAAGTTTGTTTTGTAAAAGTTGGACTGCATTATTTTAGAAAGCTGCAGAATGGATGGAAGGTTGATGAAGAAAAAGCCTACAGACTTTAACCCAACATTTCTTCTAAATTTGGCCTGAAATTTGTTTTTTTATGATCACAACTTTCTGACTGTGTACCCTGATGATTTAGTTTAATAAATTACAGCTAAATTAATCCAAAAAGTGTCATCAGTATTATCCGTAGTTACTGAAATATTATTAAGTACAGGGTAATTACTTTGTAAAGCAGCTGGGATTGAACCAGGAACCTTCCAGTTGCCACTCTACCTAATGACTTGTCTTTTTGTAAACTGAACAAAAGCTTTGAATCTGTTTTTTGGAATTGCATTAAAAAAAAATCTTCAGTTCAGCACTGATAATAGCAAAAATATGAGCGTGGGAAAAAAGTTAATTTTTATTGTTCCCAAATTAAATATAAACACACAAAAAATAATCACAGTGTCTTACTTTTCCTTCCACATTCACATTACTGTTAGATTACCAGCTGTTCTATTAGATCTGCAGGTTAAAGCTGCCTTTAAATTTTGAGAGCATGCAAATTTTCATGAGTTGATAAATGCATCTCAGTCTTCTCTTCCTACAGCTGGAAGGACCAGTGAAAGAATTGCCATTTCTTACAAAAAAAAATATAAATAAGAAGTGAAGGAAGTTACTTTAACCTCTCTTGGCTATAAACAAACTTTATTCATGTCTTTTCTTGCAAATTTCAAAGTGACTTTTTTCCAGATGTGGACCAACTGGTGTTCTGCCACTCCAGTGAGCTGCAATAGATGTCCCTGTATTTAAAAACACTCTTACATGATGAAGCCATCCTGTAGCTTTGGAGTCCTTTCCATTACTTCCTGCTCTTTCAGTCTCCTCTGACAATTTTCTCCAACCCTTTGAGGCTGGCTGTCTGTGTGAGTATGTGCTCAGGCAAGACAGCCTTCTGCACTAATTGAAGTCAATGACACAAGCTGCAGGGGCGAGCGAACAAATTGCATCTCCATGGAAACACATGCTGGCAAGTGTGTCCATTGAGGAGCCTGCAGTGCTATACTGGAATGGCTAGAAAGATATACTCATCTGAAGCCCTTTAATATGAGAAGGGGCGAATGTGAATACCACCTTCAGACATGAGTGGACAGAGAGGTGGACTTTTATTTCTCAGCCAAGTCTTACAGAGATATGAAAGATATATTTTTTTAAAACTCCTCAAAACTGAGGCAAATATGAATAAGTTGGAATTCCTGGTGTGGTGGCATCTTTGCACATATGAGTGTGTAATTAGTCATCAAAACTACAAAATCTGAAATAAATGATGCTACAGCTGCAGGAACGCCAAAGGGAAAATAAATCCAGATAAAATAAATAATAATAAAATAATAAATAAAACCAAAATAAATAATAAATAAAACCAAAAGTCTGTCAGGGTCAAAGAATGTAAGGCAGGAGGACCGGGACTTCAGGAACAGATGGGGAAGCAGAGGACGTAAATAGAACTAGGAGAGCACTTCTTTATTATTCAAGAGAAACGCAGCTGCTATGGAGAGTTTAGTTTGTTAATAAGGTGATGTTGCAAACTCGTGCACAGTAGGTGGCGGTATGCACCTTCCAGCTGATTGCAACCCACCAATTAACTTGAGAGACGAAGAAGAGTTCGAAACATTTGTTGAGGAAAATCAGAACAAAAGACAAACAAATCAGGAAAAAGACAAATTAAAGGCCCTACATAAAAATATGAATCCAAAGAAATAAAAAGAAGGCAATTTATTAAATTACACCTAACAAAGAATTAGTCAATTAAATGAATGAACAAAAGGAAAACACAAATAAAACCTCCAAATCAATGCAAGAAAAATGGCAAACATTCATCTAAATCAATATTTAATATTGTATTCAGTATTTTCTAATATTTAAAATGTCTCTAATGGAATTTGCTGATTTATTGCTGAACTCTCCCAATCCCACATTAAGGCATTAAATTGAAACTTTAAAGTAAAATCTCTTCACACGACTATCTCCACGCTCCCCGTCTTCACCTTGGCAGCCAGTGAAGAAAAACTAATTTAGATCTAACAAGTTCACTCTTTCAGAAACACAGTTATCACTTTGTGCTGCTTGAGGCCGCCAAGTGTGAAGTCGATTAATTTTATGCCAATAAAGCCAAAGAAGGAGCGCAAAGAAAGAGTGATCAGTCCACTCTATGTGATTTATGAAGCTGAGACAGAGGAAAACAATATGTTTGCTGCTTCTGATGCAACAGCATTCCTGTTAAAGTCCCACAAAAGGACGTTTTTTTTTTGTGGTCATTTCTGTTTTGAGTTTAATGCAAAAACATCCGGTTTGTGAGCGCCGTACAGACGGTTTTTATTTGAGGATCTATATTTGAAGTTTCAGACTCTCTTTAGTCACAATGCCTCTGATCTTTTGAGATGTTGCGGGCAGAGGTTGCTCAAACACAGTTGCCATGGAAACAGAGGCCGTTAAGACACTATTTCAGCATCTACCTCCACATATAAGAAAAGGCTGTAATGAACGACTCTTCCTCCTCCTCTCTGCTGCTTTACATCTATATATGGTTTAGGACATGGGGGGGGGGGGGGGGGGGGGGGGGTCTGTGGGTGGATCGATGTGCAACTTGGAAAAAAAAAATCTGGCTTACAGGCGTGCAGTTGTATAAATAGAGCGCACATAAAGGATATTTTGATTTTCTATCTCAAACCCTCTTCTGCTGCTCTTCATGAATGATCACTCAGCTGATTTTATATCCCAGACCTCCTGAAACTCCCACTCATTCATCAGAAAAGCTTTGAAAACCCCCCTGGCTGAGATGCTGCAGGGTAGAAAGCAGAGAAGCTAAACGTCAAGGTGAGCAAAAGAGAGATAAAAACACTGATGATGCAGCTGATACCTGCAGAATAAATAGAAAACATCTCCACGCTGAGCTCGTTCAGAGAGCTACATCTACACTGTACATGCAAAAGTTTGGTTTTTATAACATCTGCATGTAAACACACTCCTAACTCTATAAATTAAGATGGAGCTTTTTCAGTCTTCTAATATTTTTTTTTTAGCAAAAACATACAAATAACAACAGATTAGTTTTTTTATTTGGCTTCTGAAATGTTCAAATAACACAATTAGATTTGGCTGAATGTGTCTTCTAATGGTGCTAATGTATACGCTTAAATTCTGATACATATACAAATTGTTCATCAGACATTTTTTGCTTTAATCGTTGCAAAGTTTTTGTTGGAATTTCAGGCAAAATTGTACCTGAGTCTGAGACTTCAGGAGGGAAAATGCAGCATGATGACATCATTGTCTGTATTTACGACACCTTTTGTAACCACAACTGTTTAAGTGCCACTTTAACACTCTTATCCTGCTCATATTTCAAAGTAAATGTCTGTATTTTTATCACTTTGCTTTACAGATTAGGTAACCCATGACTTTTTGCACCAGATCACTGAGGGAACGTTTCAGTATTGATACAGTTTTAACTTTTACCCACACAGTAAACCTGTCACCGTTTGTTGTGTCAGTGACGCCTGTTAGTGGCTTTAGACGGAAAGGTAAAGTTTTAGGTCACGTTTAACAACATAAATGCACATTGGATTCAACCACTAGGTCATGTTTTCAGAGCTGCCTGCAGCTTATTAAAAAAAAGAAAATGATCTAATAATCTGAGCAGCACTGTGTTGGGGTGGCAGCTGTTTAGATCAACTGACTGTGTTTACTCTGTTTTTTGAGTTAAGTTTACTACATTTTCACAACTAAAATGAAGGAAAACGTGCTGGATTCATTGCTTTGCACTTCTGTACCTGCAGTCAACTCCTTATATGCAAACCGCTCCAGCTCCAGGTCTGAAGGATGTTTTCTCCACACTAAACGACTCCTTCTTTCCGATCCATCCCAGGGTGCTTTAGCTGCATGTTTTGGGTCATTTTTTGGGTTGTTTGCTTATCGTTTGTATCATCAATCTTTAATTTGTCGTCAAATTTCCTCTAACATCAACGTTCAGGGGTGGCTACAGCCTTGTGGACCTTTAATCTTCGAATAATGTTCAACTGTTGATAGAGGAGCATCAAGCTGACTGGAGATCTTCTAACATCCTGGTCAATAACCGTCTTTGATCTCCTGAGACAACTTGGTCACTTATCTTTCTGTGGTCAGTGTAAACATGTTCCTATGATCAAATTATTTTCAATATTTTCTAAAAGTACCATCATTTTTGTTGTTTCATTAGTTTTAGTTTTGAAATCATTCTTTTGAACCAAAATTCAACAGTGATCTCTGATTTTCATAAGTTGATTTTCAGTATTTTTTAATGGGTACCAACAATTTTCCGCCACAAAAAAGAAAAACATTTTTCTCCCACAACAAACAGAAGTAAGCTCCTCCTGGTCTGTGCTGTATGCTGCACTAAACTATAAGCGTTCAGGAACCAGTAGGAGCATTGCAACAGGAAGCTCAAAGCAGGGGAGTCCTGCCGTGGAAACGATGTCTGAAGCTGTGCGTCTGACAGGCCTCCAGCATGCGATGGAGGGTTTTAGTGCTGAAAGAGCTGAAACTGTTTGGGTGAAACTATGTTTGACAGGCGCCGAGTGTCTGAGAGGAGCCTGCTATTACCACGACATGAAGAAAGTCTGAGGAGAGAAGGAGCAGACACACAAAACAAGTGAACAGATGGACCCTCGCACACACATTACACACCAGAGTGAGTGTAACCTCTTACACACACAGACTATGCATAGACTGCAGGTTGATATCGGTGCTCTGCACACAGGGAGGCTGCTAGCTCACAGGTCCATCTTTATTCAGTTATGATAATGTCGTGTCAGGCAGGAGGAGATTATGTTAAGGTGTCTGAGGGGATGGCGTGAACAGAGGAGGAGAGCCCTTGAAGCAGGAGTGAGGACAGCAGGTTGTCCGAGACATCGCAGTGATTTGAAGATGCCTACGATTGCTGCAGCAATAAGATATAAGAAGAAGTGACAAAGAAGTTCCTTATGGCGTTGCTACAGTGAATTACAGGCACCTTAATATGCAAGGACACCTGTTCAATATGATGCTGATCAGTTTTTAGATGATCTATAAGTGAATGTGTCCTTAAGATTGGATATGTTAATGGTTGACTAAATATATTTTTCCATAGATTAAAAAAAATCTGCATATTAGGATGAAACACAAGATGATCCAAGTTTAGATAATATGGTTCAAGATGGGAGATTCTGACCAATCACAGCTCTTCGTTCAGTTCCTTTAAATGTGCAGAAGTGTGTGCATGACTTGCAAGTTTGCATTAATGAATAATAAAATATGATTTAAAAAAGATCAATCCTGCTGTTGCTTTTACAGCAGAGGAAATGGTTATCATAAAGAAAATTATAATAATGTGAAATGTGCTTTTAACTACAACCCAGAAGCTTTTAACACAAATGAAATAACGAGCAACCAGCACATGAGGAAGCTTCATAAAATGAAGAACACGATTCGTTAATCTTTTGATTTCTAATGAAATATAAACATATTAAACAATAGAAGTTGTTTATGACACATTTAAGTGATCATATCGGTTCCAAAAACATGAACTAAAACCCTTTATAAATCCTCATTTCCCCTCTTCAGTGTCACTAACATTATTCTTAAACACTATAACGTGTTGTTCATATTTATAATCAATCATTCTTCAAGAGACTTCTCTCAGTTATCAGGTGAAACAGTGGGGAGCTCATCACCTCAGAGCAGAGCTCCTCAGAAACAAAAGTGATAAAGAGTTTTCATCAGACCAGAGAATTCAGCTGGGACACGTTTTCTGTGACAAGGATTTTGTAACGTCCATTTACTGTGTTTGAGGTGTGGTAAAGTTAAAACAGATAAACAGGAAAATCACAATTTTACGCTACAGAATTTTAATGAATATGACGGCATATTAGGACCACCTAGAAGAAATAAAGAATAGGAACAAATTTTGAGATTAAAGTCAAAATGTTGTGGGGGAAAAAGTCAAAATACTTTTAGAACAATGTAGAATGTTAAAAGCTTATAGTGATTTAAAAAAAAAAAAAGTAGAAAACCTCGTTCTGTTCCTGAACAGGACTTTATTTTTTTTAATCGTAATCCAAGGCTCTGGTTTCTGAGTAATTTAAAAAGGAAGAAAAAACAAAGAGTTGCAGGCTTTTGTCTACTCCTGTAGCGTCCACAGTGAAACTCAAAGAACTTCCTCTATTCCTTCACAATAAGAGTCTCATAGAAGTAAAACCCCAAAAGAAATTGTTTTTTAAATTGTTCTCTAATGACATTCTTTTTAAAGCTTCAGAGATTTGGAGAAGAATTATTTGGAACTCTCTTTGCTAAGTAGCCAACAAATTAAATAACTCATCATTTTATAATTTCCTCCGTAAACACTGCACCCATAACCCTCAGTTACATTAATAAAAACTGAACAAATACAGATTACATCCATTTTTGTCTTGAAACAGGAAACATTTTCCTCAATATTTTGTCATTATTCTATATTTTAGCAGTTTTTCTTTTTACAATTTGACTTTGACAGACTTTTTTATTTCTTCAGGTGGCCCTAATACACCGTTATAAAGAACAGATAGGAGAAACAGTGCACGTTATGCGTGTGCATGGACGCATTTTTCCCTTGAATACTTACAGGTGTGGATGTCGCCATCTGTGACGTGAGCATGATTTATGTAAGCATGTACTTGTCAACATTACCACTCACACACTTTTATTCTCCAACATGTCGACACACACGTGCACAGCAACGGTGCAAACCACAGATTCAGTAAAAGCAGCAGCCAGGAGGAGAGGAATGAAGAAGAAAGGAGGCGAGCGGGTAAAGGGAGGCGGATGTGACAAGATTTACAATGATATCATTAACCTTGAGAAACAGAGAAGCTTCTTCCACACAAACACCATCTCTACGACAGACATCTGCCTCGTGTGTTTATACACATGCACTAATAAAGAAAAACACAAGATGTGAATTTAAAAAAACAACGCATTCTGTGAATCTAAAAGCAGGAGGCAAGCACAAAAAACAGGGAAGGAATGATTTATATTTAAAATAAAAACCATTCTACAAGCAATTTCCTTAGAATAAACAATTTTATAGTAAAACATGTTTAAAGCCACAAATGCAATCTGTAAGCTAGCGCTAAAAACACTCAAATATAGGCTAAGAACATTTAAAATCAGGGAATCATGAATGTTCAAATAAAAATCTGTTTTCAGTAGCTGTAAGAATATGTATAACATAACTAAATGCTTATTAGTTCAGCTTTCTAAGAAATGATGCACGTGAACAGATTTATCACACCACTATTCTTTATTAAGCATCTGTTATAAATAACTGTATAAATTCATAAAACATTATTTACAGAGTTAAAGCTTTTTCTCTGCAGAAGACAAACACTCGACACAAAGCAAAGAAAACCACCCATCGAGTGGCACAAAGGCTCATGGGATATAGACCAACTAAAAGCCTCTTTCCAAAGTGCATCATACTGCAGTCATTGTGCAGTTTCTTTAAATGGAAATGTCCATTTAACAAGACTTAAATAAAAACAGGTCTAGTATTTTGGGCAAAACATTAGATGTCTCATTTAGATCTGTAAAAACAGACCGTGTCATTTTCATGGTTTTAGTTATTTTTATACAATAAAGTGGTTTTAAAACAGTAAGAGGCATTTTGTAAACCATCTGTTCAACAGTAGTGATTTAGGCCTAAGTTTAAGAGCATCAAATAGAAAAGTGGAGTCATTTTGAATTTGTAAAGGCTCAGATTCATGGTTCTTTGTTTTGACACACATCTTACCTCATAACTGCATGATTAAGTTTAGGCCAAACTAGGAAATAAACAGGCGTTTCAACTAAGACGAACATTCTACACATAAAAACCCACTTTTGTTCTTACAGAACTGATATGGTTTCTTCATATAACCGGTTACATTTAGTAAAATACTCATATTTTTGCTGCAATTAGTTAAAAAGTAAGAAAAACTGATTTAAAGTGGCAATAAAAACCTATAAAATTAGACACTCCCACTCTACTATGAAAGTCTATGCACACTTGTAGTGTTTGCACTCAAACAATGAAAAATATTATTCTATTTGAACAAAAAGCAAAAAGAACAGACCTCTGTAATAAATCCTTTTAGAAAGAATTCAGGATCAGGGTGAAAACTGCAGCTTTTACACAAGTTTAGTTTCTTTTCCTTGTGTTTCATCTCAACTGCAACAAAAGCCATTTATAAAAGCTGAAAGGCAACAATTACTAAAACTTGTGAACTGAACCACATCTTTAGCTGATTAGACGTTTTGTGGACATCAGTAAAAACCCACGGCACATTTTAAGAGTCCCTAAAATAAAAATCTGTCAGTAAAAAGAACTTAATGGCTGCAAATTTCTTCTACCTGAAGGCAGCACTTTGGGCAACTAAACTTTTCCTCATTAGGAAGTTAGTGTTGAAGCTAAATGATGAAAAGAAACTTCTTATTCATTAAGTTATGTAGTGCCGTTTTGTTAGAAGTCACACGACAACACAATAACTAGTTTTACTTAATAAAAGTTGACTAATATGAACTAATATGCCACATTTATGCTAACTTTTATAAAAAAACATTGCGCAAAGTAGCACTTTTTTATTATACTTTTCACATTTTTATCCTCCTCAGATTAAAATTTGTTCGAAGTTTAACACCTCTTGACCGTAACTGAAAGAGACATTTTTAAAATGCCACAACCTTTCATTTAGGCTGCTCTGCAGCAAAAAAGAGTCAGAACATTCTGCCTCAAAATGAACCACACGAGCGTAAACGTCCTGACGCAGAAACCGGAGCTCCACCTGCTCCTGTTGGCCTGTTCAGAGAAGGTCAGTCCCGTCGTAGACCACAGGCTTGTCCAGACTCAGATGAAACAGCACTTTCTTTGAGATGAACCTAATTAACAGGACAGAGTGATTTATAGTTCAACTCAAAGGAATGAAACTGGTTTGAGGTGAGGAGTGAAGTTACTAATCAACTGACCTGGAGAACGAGTTGTCAAAGATGAGAATGTATTCTCCTGGATTTCTGACTTTTAGC
This sequence comes from Callopanchax toddi, assembly GCA_006937965.1. Taxonomy (NCBI): domain Eukaryota; kingdom Metazoa; phylum Chordata; class Actinopteri; order Cyprinodontiformes; family Nothobranchiidae; genus Callopanchax; species Callopanchax toddi. The sequence continues at coordinate 79,032 of SSNR01000522.1, forward strand.
TCCCCCTGTATCGTCTCCTTGTGGGAGTTACAGCGAGTCAGAGGGATCAAAACCTGCAAAAGTAAAAATAAAGACAGAAACCCTGTTCATAATGGTTATGAATAAAGAATTCAGCTGAAAGCGGTTAAACATGTTTTGTCATCAAAACAGTTTTCCTGACATTTTACGATGTTTTAACTGATCTTCACCACATGTCGATGGTGGAAACAGCTTCACAGATCTTCACTGTTTGCAAACAGACGCCACAACAGCCCTGGAGCTACATAACAGTCGTATTGATATCATCTTACCTCGACTTTTTACCAAACTAGTTGACAATATGTGGGTGTTACACCAAGAGACTGCTGAAAGAGAGTTTTACCTAAACAACATAACATAAAAGTGAAATTTCAGAATAAATTTAAGGAAGATTCAACTTAGAGAATAATCTGTGAATTCAGTGCTTTTTCTGCTTTACCTTAAAGTGCATGTGACTCCATATTTAAATCACTTTATATTAAACAGGTGTAATCTTTGATGCCTCTAGATTAGCGTTGCACCATTATAACTCAAAATACGCTGTAATTATTTCCTAACGAGCAACTCAGAGATCAGAAGAAAGCGCCGCCTTCCGGTTCTGCTGGGTTTCTCCTTATTTGGCAGCCTGGCACTTTTGCTGCAGCAGGGGGCAGTGTCGTCGCGTGAAAGAGAAACGAAACTGAAACTAAACACTACACGGTCTATGGGCAATGGCGGCGGCACTGCCTCGCTCCAGTTGTCGTGAACGTGCATGTGGGAGGAGAATTGACCATATAAGCAAGTCCGGATCACTATGACCTCATAGCGGGCTGGAGTGAAAAAAACTGTTTGAAACCTGGGTCTGAAATCTGGAAGAGCTTCTCACTGGCTGTACTAGGAGACAGATGGACGCCGTTTTTTGCTCTTTCTGGCAGGTTTAAGGTGAGAACTCAACGTTGCAACATGATAGATAAGTCAGAAAACATGGAAACTGATGTCATGGGACCTTTAAGAAAGTTTATTGTGTACTGGTGGTTCAGACTGACCATTTCTAGACTCAATACCACAGGTACATCTCATCTAGGTTGAAGCAGATGCTGATGTCTCACCTTGGCCTGCTCCAGTGGAGTCTCCGTGTTCTCCCTGTAAACCACACTGAAGGAGATCCTCTTTGGTTCAGAGGTGAAAGTCCAGGAGACGGTGGGACCAGCAGAGCTCATGGTGATGGGGATGATGCTGTAACAGCTGGACTTGATGAAAAGCTCCCGGGAGCTGTCCCCAAACCCTGAGATGTCATCTACCGTGAAGTGGACAGAGAGCCTACAGCACAGGAAAGATCCACTCAATATACGTGTGAAACGTTAATCATTACAATGATGTCGCTGCAGGACATTCTGACCCAGTTTAAGCTGCTTATTTGGAGAAAATAATTGCATTTTAGTTTGAAGCTAAAGATGCAAAGTTCACCTCAGAGGTCTGAAGGTTCACAACTTTCCAATTTCACACTTGAGTTTACGTTCATTTTTAACCTTCAGGTTCAAGTGACACTGGAGGAGAGAGACAGCTTTATAAATCTACTTCAGGTATGAAATGTTTACTGCTTGTGACCTACAAACTCAGAGGTTTGGTACTGCGACAGTTCTGATTAAACTTTCCAGCCGGTTTCATTTAAGGTGATTGCTCTCAAAGGTCACCTGTCAAAAATAACGCTACTAGTCAGAAAATGTTGTCCGGACCTTTGAAATACAGTTTAGCAGAAGCTCTGGGCTTTAGCTCGATGCTTAGCAGCTCCTCAGTGAGGCAGATGGGCTCTGACATGACGCCTTGAAGTCTTTTTTTTTTTTTTCCACTCCCACAAAACCAACCTCACACAGCAGAAGTAGGATTTGCTCATAACAAACGTACTTTCAGTTTCCACTTCCTATTTTGGGATTTAGCTCAAAAGATGTGCTTTCAACTTCCTCTGCGGGACAAAAATCAAACCTGGTGACTTTGTAAACACCTATTTGTGGATTTCCAGTGTAACTTTGACCAAACTTACGTGAGTTCTCCAGACTTCAGCAGGCAGATCTCTGCATCCTGTACAGCAGCACTGAGGTCCTCTGCATCCTCCGTCACGTCTCCTTGACTGGTGCTGCTGTTTCTAATTAGAACAGCAGATGTTTTACATTTATTAATAATTCACTGTAAAAAGATAGCACATAAAATAAAAACGTGTATGACTCCAACTGTAACTAGCAGGATGAGATCAGGGTTTGTTTAGAGCTCTTAAAACTTGTTTTTCTGACATAACCTGGCTTAAATCAGTGTAAATATTACAAAATATCCCTCATAAATATGTACTTGTCAAAGAACCAATAAATGCATGTGTCCAGTCATAACATTATGACCATCTATGTAGTAGTGAGACTGTCATTTATTAAATAAAGCATTAATTAGACCTCTAAATGTTGATATCTGGCACAAAGTCCTCCTCAACATGTCGTTTAGCTGCATGGATTGGACATCCCATAGACTTTTGATTAAGATCTGAGCAACATGGAGGTCTACTCAACTACAACCTCAATTACAATCTTTGTAACAATCTTATCTTATTTTTTATTCAAATATAGCGCTCCTGATTTTTTTCTCTGCTGCAAACATTTCTATATTTGTACATGTGGATGCTGCAGCCGAGTTAAAAGTGGGAGAGAATAAATTAACACTTTGACAGGTGGCATAAAAATGTAGATAAAAATCTATTTTGGTGGCAGGTATAAATATGTCATGCTGTAGATTAGAGTCCCTGTTGCTGTGTGCTTGTGTGAGATAATTACAGCTCTGCTGCCCCCTGCTGGCCATGTCCAGGAGAACAGGCAGTGATGAATGAGTCACTGTCATTAACGTCGCTCACTTCCTCCTCTGTGATGATGTCAAACACAACATCGTCCAGCTTTTCTCCCTCACCTCCTCCTGAAAAATAATAATCATGTTTGTTAATGCATCTCGTACTTTACATGCACACAGCCTGTGACATAGTGCAGCGGGGACCTGTGAGATCCTGTTTCACCTGCAACACCAGCCAGAGATCGAGTAGTTTGCAGCAAGCGGCTGAACGGTGACCCCGGTGTGCTGTGGGTCACCTCCACCTGTGGGTGGCGCTCAACCACCGCGCTGTGCTGGCTGTAGCAGTCCTGACAGCAGCGCTCTCTGCTGCCGCCCTGCTGGGTGCTCACTGTGTTGCTGCAGCAATAGTAGCAGAAGGGACGCCCACACAGCCTGGAGACAAACATCACATGACAAAGATAGGGAGTCAGTAAAAACGTCTCTGTTGGAGATATAGTGCTGCATGAAACACATGAAGGAATGGTGAGGTGTAGAAGGGTGTTTGAATTAAAGAGATGCACATTATCATGAGTCATTTACACTCTTCACCTCTGATCCTGATACGCTCAACATTCTCCGACTTGACATTCCTGTCTGCACAGATCTGCATGTACTGAAGGCCGTGGCTGAATAAGAATGCACATTTTAAACTGCACTAAATGTTGGTGGGTAAACTGCTTGGCAAATCTAGGATGCATGTATTCATTTTTAAATAAAAAAAAGAAGTAATCTGTTTTTGTTGTTCCGCTGCACTGAAGTGGGAAAACTGCCCAGTTCCTCAAGGAAAAATGTGCACCCTTGCTAACTAATATGGTAGCTAGTTTGTAAGCGTGTGCATCAAATAATAGAATAAATCTGACATATTGCAATATAACATTTATTTTTATGTGGTTATGACTATCTTTACGCACTACAGGCATAGCAGAAGAGGGCCTAATGGAAGAAGAGGATTTTGACTTAAAGTTCCTAACTAAAGAAGAAGTGAAATACAGAAATAAAATGCCAACGGACATCAGCATGACATTTCTTTGAGTTTGGTTTACATCAATGCATTCTGGTTAATGTGGTAGCTACTGTAAAAAAAAAAAAATTTAAACATGAATTTTGCTTTTTGCTGAACAATGTAAACAGAATTTTCTGAACATGAGTTTGAAAAATGTGGTTAAATTGTCAGAATTGTGTTTTTTTTAGTCAATTAACAGAAGGAAGCAGCACTGAAAGTAAGGATTCTGTGTGTCTGAAGGGTGTTTTTTCTAATTACACAGATAAATATCAGACCTGCAGTTGTATTTTCGAAGCCACCAGCTGAACTGAGTGCGACAGCCCAGGCAGTAGTTGACGTCCCGCTCGGTCTCCTCGTCTCGCAGCTTCTGCTCAAACTCCAGAGCGTCTGACTTCTGCCAAAGCGCATCTTTCTCCCTGATAAAAACACAATGAATGTAATTATACAGCAAAAAAATGCAACACACTAATCAACCAAAAATACAAGCATAAAATTACACAAGTCATATGATGTTTTTATACCTGATGAGCTCCACAAGTCTCTCCTCCAAATTGATCTTGGTTCGGTAAAGATCATCAAGCTCGGCAGCCGTCTTCAGGTCAAAGCTGCGTTTGTCCTGAGTGACCCTCCGTAAGTTTTCAGCCATCTCCTGACAGGCCTGCTGAGCTGCTGCCAGACTCTCCTCAGACCTGCGATCAGTAAGGTACACAAGCTGACTCAGTTTGTCCAAAACAACCGGGAGAATCCCAGCTGGCTCCGAATGCTTCAAGATTATTTTTAAACTCAAGTCCTAAAAAACACCACCAGACTGTAAAATTCTACATGAAGCCAAATTTTAAAAAATGCAAGATTAACAACGTTTTATCAAAGCAGTTTAATTTGACTCAGCATGTGTGATTATAGATACTGTATCTCACCTTGATAAATTTGCTTTTAGATGGATTATCTCCTCGTCTTTCTGCAGGATGAGATTTGCCGACTCGGCCATCTGGATGTTTTTCTGCTCAATCTGTTGGCGACGTCTCTGATTCTCAGCCTGCGTTCAGCACAACGAAGAGACGCATCAATTCTGGTTCTGTGTGAGTTTTACTTGGGACAATAACATTATCATTACGTCAAGTGCCAATTCACACAACGCAGCTGGAATCTGTGTTTTCATTTATCAACCTTAGGTGTCACATTTAAACAGAGTAAAAAAAAAACATGATGTGTATTTTGTCAGGTAACACTGACAAAAATCTCTTGTATTGTGATGTCATCTTTGGTCAAAATTGTTTTATTTTTTCTGTACAGTTATGTCACCATGTTTGATGAAAGTTTAAAATATCTAAAATAAAAAAGAGAAACTGGTGCACCTCCAGGCTTTGGTTACACTACTTCCCTTCATTACAGTAAAGACAAAATTTTACATTAAAAAGCATTCAGTTCAGATGTATTATTGCTCAGGTCAGCATGGTAAACTCAAAGTTCAGAGGTTTCCACTCACCTCCATCTCCTTGAGTTTGTTCTCCAAGTTGACCAAATTCTCCTGCTGTAACTTCGACTCCTGTAACTCCTGATTTGCCTTCTGGAAATCAGGACATTATAGTTTGTTTACATTTTATAATGCAAGATGACAAACATCTATAGTCCATGAAAAATTGAAAGTAAAGCAAGAAAATAGTTTACATTCAGCAAAGGCAAGAGTCTGCAACCCTTACAGCTGAAAGAACCATGTTTAGCATCTCTACTGCCAAGTGTTATTTGTAAAAAACACTAAATCTGTATATATATTTTAGATATTTAGGTACTCATTTAGAACTACTTGAAAATGAGTGAGTCCCTTCTTATTTAGTGAACAGGCTGTTGCAGTAATTGAATCTCATGGAGACAAAAGCCTGAATTATCTAAAGTTTACGTTTTGAAACCACTGATCTCTGTTATGAGATGTTCTTTTGATGAAAAAAGTAGTTTCTTGTCAACTGTTTTAGGAAAAAAGTGCCATAAAAACAAGGCTGGGCTTCTGTGAAGATCCCAGTTCACCCAGCTGCTGTTTAATGGTAGCAATGACATTATATGGTGGAATAATTAAACTTGGTCTTTTGTGGGTTTCCCCAACATTTTCAGAGGTGCTGAAACGCCACATGTGAGCAAACCCTCGCTCTAAGCTTGGTGACCATGCTGGTTATTAGCTCTAGATACTGAGCAAGGTTTTCAGAACGTAAATATTCATGTAAATCACATGACATTAAACACATCACAAATATAGATTCAGTGTCATATGTCTTGGGAGGAACTTTAATGAGCAAGTGTGAGAAACGAATATGTTGTAGAATAAAAGCTTCTAACGCGGCTTTGTCAATGTGAAAATCTGCTTTAACAAAATATTAGTGTTTAAAAAATAAGTCTAATGTAAGGAGGAGGAAAAAGTACAATTAAATCACTTCAGCACATCACATCCAGTGTCTCTGCTCACGTCTGACCTGTAGTTGGTTTTCGTGGGACGTGGTTTGGAGTTGGATCACCTGAATCTCGTCCTGGCTTGTTGTTCGTATCGTCTCCACCTCCTGTTTGGCCTCGCTCAGCTCCACCTGCAGTTTCTCCTTGAGTGCTTCGCTGTTCTGGAGCCGACTGCAGAGCTCCTGGTTCTCCTGACGTAGCTGCTCTACGCAGGTGTTCAACCTCTCTGCCTCCTGATTGGCCTCCTCCTCCAGCTCCTGCATCCGTGTTGACAGGCCCTCCCAGCGCAGACGAGCCTCCTCGTTCTCAGCGGTCAGCATGCAGACGTGCACTCCAAGTTCTGCCGTTTCTGTGTTGGCTCGGTGAAGAGCCTCCTGTGATTCACCGTTCTCCAGACACACGGCCTCGTAGTTCATTTTCAGCCTCTCCAACTCCTCCCTGCAGCTCGTCACCTCTGCAGCCAGACCTGCTCGAGCTTGTGCCTCACTGTCGCGCTCCCGAACGAGAGCCTCCTCATGCTCTCGGGACCTGAGGATATCGTCTATGTGCCGACGGTTTAGATCCTCTACCTGGGCCTTTAGCTGATCTGCCAACACGTGAAGGTCCTCTCTGGAGGCTGAGGTCACCTCCTGCAAAGCCAGGAGTTTCATCCTCTCCTCATTTCCTGCCAGCAGCTGAGCCCTGAGCTCCACCACTTCCTCCCTCAACCTGGTTACCTCCCTTACGTTGAGCTCCAACTGAGCTTCGGCTATTACCAATTTGACTGGAGCCTCTTTGTTCTCCAGTGAGGAAGTCTGATGTTCATCATGAAGCCTCTGCGTTTTTTCATTGCACTCTGCAGCTCCTTTTTCATGGTGCAGCTCTCCGGTTCTGTTCTCCAGCTCGTCTGCTCGGCCCTGCAGGAGGCTGCACATCACAGTCTGGGCTTTGAGCTTCTCTTCAGTTTCCTGGAGCTTTTCAAGCAGCTCCGACTGGCCTTTTTGGGCGGCTGTGAGGTTCTTCTCTAGCATGTCAGCTTTGGTACTAAGTGAGTCCAGCTTCTCTTGACTGGTGGTTAATTGAGACTTTAATGAGGACTGAGTATTTAAAAGGTCCAAATTCTCCTGTTGTGACTTCTTCAACTGAGCATGTGATTCTTCCTTTTGCAGCAAAACCTTCTGGAAAATCTCCTCCAGATGCAGGTTTTCATCTAAAAGCTTCTGTTCTCGGTCTTCTACATTCACATTAGCAGCTTCTATTCTACCTTTTAGGTGCTTCTCTGAGGCTTTTAAGGTGGCCAGCTGGTCTATCAGGGCAGCTCTGCTCTCAGTTAGCTCCATAATGCTCGTTTCACTCGTTTGTACTGTTTGGAGGAGCTTAGTGTTCATTTCCGTGAGACTGTCACACTGGGTTTTGTAGTCCTGAGTGGTGTCAGTGTCATCCCCTTGACTGCTCAGAGTTTCTCTCTCAACATTTAATTTGTCTAACTGCTCTTCTAAATGCTTGATCATTTCGGAACTAGCGGCTAAATCTTTCTCTCTGCTTCTCAAAATTTTTCTTAAATCCAACATCTGGCTCTCAAGTTCCTCACAGCTCATCCCGCATCTCTGCTCCATCTCCTCCCTCTCCTCCTGCAGCCTTTTCCTCACTTCCTCTGCCTGCCGCTCCCTGCACTCCAACGAGGCCTGCACATCCTGAAGCTGGGCTCTCAGGTTCCCCGTCTCCTTCTCTTTTAGGGTCAGCGCCCCCTGAATTCGACCGACCACGCTCTGGAGCTCCTCCAACCGGGCAAGCGCCTCCTCCTGTTCATCGTTAGCTCGAGCTTTTACTTCGGCTAGCTTCTCCTCGCTACTTCTCAACTCTTCTTCCCTGAGTTTGAGTTGCTGTGACAGACGCTCCGAGTGTCTGGCCCTGTCCTCGGCCTCTCTCTTGGCCCCTAACCTCTCCTCCTCAGTGGTCTTCAGTTTTTCCAGGAGTTCTTGGATTTTCCAGGCTGAGTCGCAGTAGCTGGTTGTTTGTTGTCCCTTTTCATTAAGAGCCTCATCTAACTTGGACAGAAGCTCCATATTTTTGTTCTCAGCAGCCGTGAGTCTCTCATGTACATCAGCGATGTCCGATTCACTTAGTTTCTGGTGATTCACTTCATTACTTGTTACCGAGTGACTCCGTGCAGCTACAGATGATAACTGCCCTTGAAGGTCTTTGACGACACCTTTGAGTTCAGCAGCCTCTTTGTCCAACTGCTGTACTCGTACCAAAAGCTCCCTCTGTCTAAGCTCTGATTGGTCGAGCTCGATGCGGAGGTTCTCTGTAATGCTGAAGGAAGACGGTTCTGCCAAATCTCCAAGTTCACCAAGCAGACTCTGACTCAGGTCTGGGATCAGGAGGCACTCCTGAGCCTGGTTTGAAAATGTTTAAACAGAGAGAAGAAAACTCTGGTCAGTTGCTGTAAACATTTCCAATGTTTTTGGTTACATTTTGTTAATTCAGAGCTTATAGTCACAGATCACCTGCGAGTGTGAAGTGGTGCTGATCAGGCTGTTGATGCTGGAGCAACGACTTGGAGGTTTCCACAGGTAGGCTGATGATCCAGCTCCTAACGTTCGCCTTAGAGTCAGAAATACTTCAGTTACGTTTATAAAGGTAAAGAGCTCTGAGAGCAAAATAACGAACATGTGAAGTAAAAAAAAAAGTTATTTAAAAAAAAAAGTTCTCAAAATTTGTTTAGAAGTCACATCAAAAACTTGTTTTGCATTTTTAGAGAATATGGATAAAACATGACCTAAGTTGGAGTTTTGAAGAACTAAACAATTGAGAACTTGTGAGAACTTATTTACTTGAAAACTCATTTCACACATAAAACATCACACTTTATAATCAGTGTTATTCCTTTTACCTGCCACTGGTGTAAGTGCTTTTGCTGTAACGATAGTGGGTTTTTGGTAAATGATTTTATTATATTTTATGTGCCTTCAGATTGGTTATATTCTTGTGATCGGTACTTTGTTGTCCACCGTTTTCCTCAGCTCCCCTCATTTGCTCATTCCTTCCATCAGAATATGACCTGCAACTACTTAGTAATGAAGCCTTCTAGTGTATATAGTCCTCAGTTTCTCAGGTGATTCTGTAGCTCAAACTGTTGCTTGTAGCCCTGTTTTCGTTCTGCCTCAGTCATGATGTTTTTAGTTTGTTACTGTAAGTTCAGCTGTTTTTAAAAAACCTTTTAAGGATGTTCTTCTGCCTGCTGCTGCGTTTCCTTCCCAAAAAGCAAAACAAAACATTATACAAGATGAGTCTTAGTGTTTAAAAAACCCTTTATCCAAAAAGTAAGTTTTGGGTTACAGTGTTAATATGTCAGGTAAAAAAACCTGTCTTTATTTGATATATTTTTTAAAAAAGCATTTATGTTAGGTTAATTCAAGAACAACTGTCTTTATTTTATTTATTTTTTTTATAAAAACAGGAATCTTATTCATGAAATAGTTTTTAGTTCAACTTAAAATGTCAGGAGATTCATTTTGTTGACGTTACTTTTAAAAATGCACTAATAAAGTAACTAAACTAGTAATCTAACTTAGTTGTTTTAAAATGAAGTAATCAGTAAAGTAACCAAGTTACATTTTAATGGAGCAATTAGTAATTTGACTACTTTTTCAAGGTAACTATTACGCTGTTTATGACATGAATTCCATTTAACTACCTCATGAAACTTCATCTGAAAAACCGAGTGTGTTCGTGTGGTTTTTAGATTTCAGGTTACACCAGAGGAACAAAAACTCACCTGAACCACTTGAAAGGAAAAAACAAAACACAAAAAGTAGAAAAGATTGACGTAACTCAACAAAACACGTGCAGTGAAAAAAGAAACATTTTAGTGCATTAAATTATCTAATTATGCATCATTTGTTCCTGTCTTTTTCTGTGTTTTCGTCCTTACGTTAAGATCTGCATGACAACAACTTCATGCAGAACAACACAACTTTGCTAACAGTTTGTCACTCCCTGTAGTGTGACTTTAAAATGAGGAAAGAGACGACAAACACAAGTGCTTACACTAAGTTTACACTTAAACAGAAGACAGCAAGTGAAAGTGCAAGATGATTGGATAAATGTTGCACCGTGTTGTAAAACTTTTACTTCCTCACCATAACTTTACAATGACTGCACTAATGCTTTGAGCAATCTCACAGTACTTTAGGCCTCATTTAGTTCAGCTTTAACAATACTTTGCAATAATTAGTTTTACTTTAAGACAAAAACGTAGAATTCTCCAGCAGTGAACACATACTCAAGGATCCATTTACCTTGCAAATGTTGGCCAATCTGCATCAAGGTCGTAACCTCTGGCTGCCACGTCAAACTGGATCTGGTTGAGCTCATATAGATGGTTGATAATATCAGCAGTGAGGTGAGGCTTAAGGAAGGGACTTCGAGCATAATACCAGTCACTGTATAATCAAAACATAAAGATTAAACTGTTAGGATACACACATTGATTTTTATGTGCCAACGAAATGTTTATAATAATAGTAAAGCAATGTGTTTTAATACTGTTCTGTGCTAAAATTGATGCAACCAGTTTGTGTTTGTTCTGCACACTTTCAAAGATTCCCAACTCAAAACTTCTTCACAAAGAATTGAGCATTATTCTACATAAAAGATTCACTTTAAACTGTAACAAAAAGAATCAAAACTCGTGATAGCTTAAGATTCATGTTCCTGCAAAACACTGTGGACTTTAAAGACCACCTAGTTTCATTAAAAGTAAAAAACAACAACATGGCCTTTGGTTTGAGCAACGTGAGGAATTGAGAAATGCCTGCAGGATCTATGGTTTAAGGTTGTGTTTCTTTAAAAAGAGAAACAAAACACAAATAAGGAAGAGAAAGTCACACTTCCCAAGAATGAACACAGAACAGGGTATTAAAAAAAACGTTTAAGCAATGTCAGGACACCTAGCAGATGATAAACACGTGTATGAAGTGTTCTCTGACCTTGTGACCTTCTGGTTCATGAAACACTGCTGCAGTGTGTCGGCAAGACGCTGGTGAACGAGTGAGTAACGGATAAAGGCCCTTCCCTTTCCCAGAGATGTCTTCAACTGGAGAAAATTAAGATTTTAAGTCATAAACACACAGAAATGATGACATGCTGAGCTAGTTTCCATCATCTTTATTTAACAGTTTGAATCACACAAAAGGCAGCTGTGCTCCAGAATGATTAGCAGAACATTTAGGAATTAGTCACTTTGATTAAGGATGAAACTTTTTGTTTTTCATCATTTGCAACATCTTTTTATCGTCTACAATCACAGCAAATATTCAAACGTTTCATCAACGTCCAGGAAGAATATGTGCTTGTTTTGTTGAATCATAACGTTGAATCATAATCAGGGTAAAACTGATTTATTGACCAAGAGATAACTTCAGAAATTGATCCCTGATGATTTGCTTTTGGAAATTTGTATTTTCTCACCATACAGATACTAAATGTACAACGTCGATGTGAAATCCCAGACTCTCCAAACGCACTGGCAGATGGACGGATTTAAGTAAGACGACAGATACACCGAAACACCAGAAGGACACCAGCTGGACATGTTTGTGTCTGTGACCAATGAACAGGACATCAAAACTGTGAAGGCAGAGCGAAGGAAGGAAACTACAAGCTACAACAAATAATCAGTAGCCACTGACCAGAGTGTGACTTCAGAGGAAAACATGCTGACCTATGGAAAACCTCAAAGAAGCTTTGAGTTTTCAATATGTTTTACTCATGAATCATAATGAATTATGTCTCATCTTTTAATCGTTTTTTATGTAGCTGAACAAATCCATTTCAAGATCAATTCAAAGCACCTTTCAGGCAGCAAAAAGTTAAATATTTGTTGGTAATAGCATTTAGCATTTACTATAAACTGATGTTTCACTGCGTGTAGTTGCAAAACAGGAAATTTTGCAAGAGATATAGTAATTATTTTACTGATAAAAAAAAAAAAAACCGATGAATGGAGAAATCTTGTAGTTTACCACAATTAACCACTCTGGAATTACTGGTCCCTTTTCAAAATATAGTACTTTTTAAATCTTAGACTTTAAATAAAATTTACCATCAAATTTTCAACAACCATCCAAAAACAAATAAAACAACTTTGCTCTGAAAAAAGTCAAATTTCCTCAAAAATAATGGAAATGAGCACATTAATAAAACTCTTAAATGCAAAAAATGATGTACAAGAAACAACTTTACCAATTTATCTTATATGTAATAATCTAAACTAGTATTTGAGTAAATATGTAGGAAATACAGTATGTGTGTATTTGTCTAGAAGTAGATCTAATAGAAAGAAAAAGATTTAACTTTAGTTTTTTCCAATTCCAAAAATACAAAATGCTCAAATCAACATTTTAGAGTAACATTAAAGTATTGAAAATTATAAATAAAAGCAAAAATAAATGAGATAATTTCATCACGATCTGATCCAATGACCTGTAAACAAATGGTAAGTTAAACATAAGAGAATCTAGAACTGCTTTGAGCAGCATGACACTCACCGGTCCGAGCTCTGAAATAGGCGCAGGTGTAAAACAGCAAGCGCTTTAGTGCTTCTCCTCACTAACCAGAGGACTGGTTACATGGTTAATGAGTATTTCTGTGATTTATGTCACTGGCTGTTGGTGTGTGTGCATGTGTGTGTGCTGTACAGGAGGATTACCTCTGGAATGGACTTAACAAAACGGATGCCATCATTAGCCCCTTTGATCTTAATCAGGCAGTCGCAGAAGTAATCCCAGCAGTCTTTCCTCTGGCCGAGAAAAGTTGCCTTCTCTTTCTGGTCAAACTGAGGAGCGCAAACCAACTGGTTAAAATGTCCTCAATAGATTACCCAACATTTAACCGCGTGGATGTAAATTCAGGCCAAATTGTAATAAATTCACTTTATTTACAAGTCTCTACATTCTTTCTGCACCTCAATTACATTAAGTTCACATGAACTCTCAGAGCTGCTTAATGTGGATTTTGTACCTTTTTTTTTTTATAATCAAAGTTTTTTTTATTATTTTTTCCAAAGTATAGTATAACACCAACAACAAGTAAAGAAAGAAAACAAAACAAAAACAGTGAGGTACAAAAAATGTAAAAATAAAGATAATAAAGTACAAATCCAACAGTGCACACACATAGAACACTTCGGTCCAGTCTACTAACATTATCACGGTGAGGTTGTAGTCACAAACGAACATATACTGTCCCACTGTTCTGTTAAAGTCTCATCACTCCGGTTTAATCTACCCAGCATTTTCTCACACGCTGCATTCCCGATCATTCTCTCTCTCCACATTTTGAGGGTTGGAGTCTGGGGTCCTTTCCAATGCATTAAAATAAGACGAGCACATGTCACAAGTCCAGTGTTTAACACTCTAAAAACTGCTTTATCTAGCTGTGGAACCTCATTTTTATCTCCCAAAAGGCACAGTCTTGGTGATCTAGGGAGCTTACACTTCAACCAACCCTCCATGTATGTTGGAACATGGTTCCATATTGGGGAGATCATTGGACATGTCCATAAGGCGTGTAAGAAAGTACCTTTTTCCTTGTAACATTTCCAGCATAAGTCATCCTTATTGATGCCCATTTTATAAAGTCTAGATGGGGTAAAAAAAATACCTATTGAGGATTTTGTATTGAATAAATTTATCCCTGGCCTCCCAAATGTAAAGCCCATTATTGGAGACAATTGAATCCCATGTTTCTTCATCAAAATTGCAACCCAAATCATGTTCCCATATTCTTTTTAAACCTTTATGCAGAGTATTTTTAACCCATGGACATACCTTATTATACCAATTAGATGCCTTATTAAGTAAAAATGGTAATTGTAAAAAACTCTGTATGAGGTTTTCCTCCTGAGTAAATAATATTTTATCTTTCAAACAGTCCCTAATTTGTAGGTATTTCCAGAAGTGGCTATGGCCTTCTAAGTTATATTTTTCTTTGAGATTATTAAATTGAATAAATGAGTCATCCTCATACAGATCACTAACCGTCCTTATTCCTTTCTTTAGCCACTGTGACCAATAGATCAACTGTTTACCTACTTTAATTTTAGGGTTGAGCCACAGAGATGCATATTTTTGAAGATACGGGGAAATTGAACATTTTTTATGAACCTCGTGCCATACCATCTTAGAAAATTTTAGAATAGGATTAATTAATTTATCCCCTTCATTGTCTAGTTTCTGTGACAGTGCCTCTATAGGAGTGAACGGAAAGGTAAGTTCTTGTTCAATCAAAATCCAGTCTAGATCTGGTTTGGTTTCTGCCCAATGTTTACATATTTTAGACATTTCAAATGAAATACTATAGTGTTCTATGTTGGGTAATGACAATCCTCCTTTTTCTTTTGGTTGGCACAATTTGCTCATGTTAATCTGGGGTTTACCACCATCCCATAGAAAATGTTTTATCATATTATTGTATCTTTTAAGAATTTGTGTTGGGATACAAATGGGCACCATTCCAATGTAATAATTTATCATAGGAGCTACAACCATTTTTATTATATTTATTTTGCCCCAAAGTGTCAAATGCAATTTACTCCAATTATCCAAATTTGTTGCGATTCT
>SSNR01000522.1:106758-120207 GCA_006937965.1 Callopanchax toddi
CAGACGCACAGGGTTGTAACTGTAGTTTTCTCTATTGTTGTGGCCTACCTCATCTGCTGGGGACCCTACAACACTTTACTGTTTATTGAGTCTTTATATAAACCCAGCAGTTGTAAGGCATTAGAATGGCTAGAAATCACTCACAATATTTGTCAAATCCTGGGCTTCTCTCACTGCTGTCTGAACCCGTTTCTTTGTCTGCTGTCACAGAAGCTGAGGAGACATGTGTTGGGTCTTCTACGTGGTGAAAATGTTTGTCTGACCAACAGGGAGAGAAACACTGACCAGAACGTTTCTGGGATTCAGACTGTAAACATGAGCACAGCCCCAAACTCAGCTTTAATGTTGGAAATGAACAACCATTAAACCGTCTTTAGAATATTTAGCCTTCAAACATTAATACTCAACATTTATTTCATAGTTTGTATTGTTTTTAAAATTGCTTCATTGTGAGTCAGAGCTTGTCGAAATACTTTTTGTCATTGAAACTCCAGAAAAGCCATCTAATTTCACTTCTCTAATCCAGCATACCATGTCATGATTGGCTGGATGCTCAAAGTTGCTGCGATTTAAATTTTTCTTTTTCTGAAAACAAAACCTGTGTTTAAACTAAACTATGTGGGTCAAATAATTCAAACACTCAAAGAATCAGACTCTAATGACATAAATGGCATCTTATTGACTGTGTTAAATCAAAAGTTTTAAAGAAGTATCATCTCTGTAAAATCCCCTTAAACCAGACGTGTCCAAAGTGCGGCCCGGGGGCCAAATGCGGCCCTCAGAGAGATTTTGTGTGGCCCTCAGCTGCATTTTAAAAATTATATAATTTAGTGTTCCTGCAGGATTATGATGCAGAGAGACGCTTTATGACATTTTTTTTATTTTTACTAAAATGAGACCCAACAAACAAACAAAATCCAAGTAAATTTAAATCTTATTAAATGCAAAATTTTCCATTCAGTCAAAAATAGTCAATTTTTTTAGACAATTCAAGAGAAATTGAGATTTCCAACTTTATTTCCTGGTAAAAAGAACCACAAATCCTCACTGACTTTTACCAAAATGCAGACCTGTGAGCTCTGTTCATAAAGCCTGACTAAATCCAGCAACAGGACTGAAGAGAGACCCAGATCCTGGTCTTGTTGCTGAGAATGGAACAAAATGTAGTTTCAAGAAACCTAAAAACAGCCGACCAATCAGATCCAGTGAATCTGATGCTTTTTATTATTGAGTCAAACATACGAGATCCCTGTGTCGTAATAACAAAGACTGTTCATTAAAATGTTGCATTTATAATTAACTTTTGAGCAGAACAAAATATTTTTTGTTTCTTTTAAGAAATATTCTAACTTTTGTGGCCCTCAAGGACTTGACTATTTTGGCCCTCATGTTGAAAACTTTGGACACCCCTGTCTTAAACTGTAAAAAGTTGTCATTTTGATCCCAGTTCATGTTTAAATTTTTTGAGTAAGTTTCACTTTAAACAGTTTTTGTTGGTATCATAATTAACCTTGATTGGAATTTTTTAAGTTGATGTTTTTTCTAAACTTGTGAACCTTTTAGAGACAGTCTATTTATTGTCTATTTATAAATTAAAAATAGAAAAAGAGGAATAATTGTTTTGTGCTTTAAAGTATTTTTAAAATGTATTTAACTAACATGTAGAAAAAAAGCTTGTTTTGCACGTTGCTCTATCTTTCCAGTTTATTAACAGTTTTTGCTCTTTCTGACCTTTATGTGTGACTCACTGATGACTCATCCGCTGTCATAGATTTGATTCAAATGTCTAAACTAAGAATCAGGGAAGAAAAAGTCCCTCCTTAAAGTCAGGGATTCTCTTGGTCACCTTGCCTCATTCATCAAACCCTCTGTTAGGGTGTAACCTTTGACCCCGCTCTCTCTCTGGACGCTCATGTCAGTTCTCTGGTTCGCTCCTCCTTCTTTCTTCTCAGGAACATTGCTAAGCTCAGTCCTATTCTGTCACGCTCTGAACTCAAAACTGTTATTCATGCATTCATCTCGCCCTGTCTAGACTTTCACCTGTTTGAAGAAAACCTCACTGGACCGGTTACAGTTGGTTCAGAATGCTTGTGCCAGGCTTTTGACCAAATCTTCCAAATCACTACTCTACCAGCTCCACTGGCTGCCCATAAACTCCAGAATTCAATTTAAGCTTTTCATGAACTCTGATGAATCAGTTATGCTAATCCGATGTCTCTTGTCTTCATCCTGCGAAGAAAAGCTCTGTGTACATTTGTATAGATTGTTCTTTATCTCATCTGCTTTTATATTATGCTGTTGTTATATTGTCTGCTTTTTAATTTTAATTTTATTTGACTGTAAAGCACCTTGTGATCGTTATCTAACGGTGCTATAAATAAAACTTCTTCTGAAATAAAAAAGTTCATTGCTGAACTTTGAAAGTGCTGGATTTAGAAGGATTTAGAAGAAACAGTTTAACAAGAAAAGGGAACACACACACACACTAGACTTTAATAACTTAAAATAACATTGTTGTGCAAATGTTGACAGAAAATAAAACGTTTAAAAAGAAGTAGGATGTTTTACTTCCTCTCAGCCTAACTGTGCTGATCCAGTCAACCCACAAGGTGGCAACAAAAAGGAAAAGAAGTGATGCCAATGGAAATAGATAGAAACATCTACTACTAAGAGAGATAAAAATCATGTTATAATAAATGATGTGAAGTGTTTAAGTCCCTGAGGATCGTTTGTTATCACGAGGCAGAAAACCTGCTGTCGCTCTAGTCTGTGGACAGAAACTAAAACAAAATGAGAACTATCCTGGTGCAGAGACATTTAAATCTGTCAACATTTCATGAAAAGCATTGCTGCTTCTTGTGATGATATGTGAGTAAAAGAGCTAATTCATTTTTATTTTATAAATTATTTAGGTTATGTTGTAATGAATTAAATCAGTATCTCTGTTTAAGTTGCATGCATTTGCAGAAAAAGCTGCGTTTTCCTTCAGTGACATCTTTGCTAACGCGTTTTAAGTTATTCTAAAAGGTCGTTAACATCTGTTTTATATTTTGCAGGCAGGTGGGAATGCTTTAGAATTGTGTTCTAAATAATATAAAGTGGATCTAAATTCTGGATTTATAAAAAAAAAAATACTTGCACAGTTACAAAAATACTCAAATTACATTTTTATTTTGTTTTTACTACACCAAACAAAATCAGTAAATTTTCAGTCATACATACAAACTATTATTTTACTTAATTATTGAATGAATTAATTAGAAATGAGCTATAATTAAGGTTATAGTGGTAAAAAAAAAATGGCCTAAAGATTGAAATCATTCACTTCTGTTTTCTGTCAAAACCTATGCAATATACTGTATATATTTTTTATTCTACTATCATTTCCCCTTTTTCCTCTAAGAAAACATTTGAACTTGATCACATGTGTTGTGTCCCTCCAGAGGTCTGTCGGTGTACTTGTGGCTGCGTTGAGGCCCTGATGGCTCCGCGGGGGCTCAGAGAGGAGTGTGCAGGGACAACTCAGTGGGCCTCCGTCACAGCACTTGTATCTCTGGGGTTAGATTAAGCTTAATTAACTAAACCATCCAGCACGCTTGGATGAATGGATACGAGTCAAGGGCAGAGCAGTCGCTGGTGTGCTCACACTTTCCCTGGCAGAAACTAGGAGAGAGCTCTGTGCTGTTTTCACAGAAGCAAAAATAAAAACTTGCTACACAAAGGGGCTTATTTAATCTTTAATATTATTGATGTTTGAGAAATATATATTACTGCAAAGTCCAGTCTTTGTTTCTTCATGATCTCCTTTTTTAAAACATTATGAGAACATATTTCAAATAATATAACAGACGGGAGAAAAAGGACTAAACTAGAAAAATGCAGCCTTCTTTACAGAGCTCCCCCATCAGACACAATCTAAGGAGCCCCATTTATTTTTGAGTCACTATTCTCTTGTCCCAGATCATTTTCCCAGCAAATGATGTTGTTGTTCAATCCTGTTTTTAGCCATGAGCAAAACAGCTGTTGTTGTTTTCTCATGTAGTCGGTGCTACAAGCTCTCCCTGGCCTTAACATTCCTTATATTCTTGTCTTTTCTGCAGGCAGCTCGCTCTCCTTATTCACATCCATTTCTCCCCTCTCATTTCAGTTATCTGTAACGATAATTGCTCCAACCATATGTGAATTTAATTGATGCCTTTCAAATGTGTAAACGCACATGTACTTTGTGCACGTTGCTAATAAAGTCTTATTGCTTGTTAATCTGGACTGTCAGGAAAACGCATGCAAATCGATTAAGTGTGTCGGCTTTATCCTTCCTAACAACTGTTTTGGTGAACAAATACTGATGAGTTAATCCTCGTATGGTGCACACTGGCATGCATGACATTTTACTTTTTCACAAAATTCTGATCAACTTTCTTAAAAGAAATATATGAAAAAATAAATAAGAAAAATATATTTTAGAGTCCATTGTTATAAATGCATGCAGGTCTATCATGCATTCACTAGTTTAAGGTGTCACGATTTAAATATTTTAGTTACAAAGACAACATTTGGTGATTTTTCATCTTTCCGTCACAGCCTGTACATTTCCACTGCAATGCTGCAACACTCCACTAGAGGGGATCTGGTACTTGGATTATGCAGCTTCTGCACTAAACCCTCACTGGCCCATGTTGTGTATCCTTTGTCAGCTGCACACACAAACAGACACACACTCGCTCACTGAGCCTCCAAAAAGCAATTGATCTATATGTATATACCTCTGCTGTTCTTAATTCCATCTTTAGTTTGTTGACCGAACTTATTGAGCTCATGTTGTGTTTTTTAGACACAAACCCCGAAGAACAACTGCAGTCTGCCTCTCATTATCAGATGTCTATATTTTAGGGTCATCCTCTCCTATTTACCTGCTGTTGTCACATAGAAAAACATAGTGATTAACTACCATGGAGACTTAATTAACAAATCAAACATCTGGATATTCAGACTAAGCCTTGCTGCCTCTGATAAAACTGGCCATTTGATGTATCAAACAGTGCAGCCTGATGTTTCACTCTAAATTTTCCCATCTGTCATGTTTTGTTTCTCTTACTTTGTAACGTGTAGATTATACTTTAACTTGTTAAAAGTTTTCTTGCATTTGGTCACTCATGAAGGAGAGGATATTTCAAGATGTTCGACCTGTCCTTTGGTTCGCTCAATGCAGATTCAGCCAAGATCATCCTAAGTTAGTAAAGCTAGAGCCCGTATATATGCAAAGTCCACCAAGATGTTTCTTTCTTATCCAGAATTTTAAATGCTAAAAATGAGAAACCATCCTTATTTTTCTTAATATGGGAAAGGTGGATGCGTTTCGGCTAAATGATGTCATCAGCACATTTACAGATTTAGGCCTAAACATATAAACAGGCCAGAAAACCTCTCAGCCAATCAGGAGTAGATCAGGAAATCAACCTAATCAGGAAACATCTGTGAGGAGCAGCTGTAGCCTCACCAAATAGGCTATATCCTCTGACCTTTGACCTCTGTTGACCATCACAACAATAATCCATCTTTTTCCTAATAACTTGGAATACAATCACTCTTGGATTATGTTTAACCCTGAATCAAGACCCCTACAGGTGTCCTACTGTCCACTTTCAAGTGTCCATCTCCCGGATGACCTTAACTGGACACTAGCTGGTCTAATAAAACACTCTCTGTAAGAAGTCTCTTCTGAAACACCACAGACTGGTGTTCCAACTGTAATCTTTTGTTTACAGAACATTCTCTTGTAGTGTTTCTGCTCAGGGTCACTCACTCTCACTCACACACTCAAAGTGTTATAATGCTTCTCTGCTATGTCATGCATTTTCTGCATTTTTAATCACATTCATAATGTGAGTGTTAACGGGCGGAAGTCATATGAACTTGGTAAACTCCCACAGTTCCCTTGTCCAATCAGAACCATTCACAACTCCACTAAATCAATCCTGATTAGTACACTTAACATCTTCTGATTGGTTAAATTTAAGATAACTCGTCTCAAAACTAATACTCAGTTCCGGTACGAGTCAGTTTTGTCTTGTCTAGTCTTGTCTTGCTGGTCTTGTCTTGACAGTCTTGTCGAGTCTTCATACAGTCTCAGTCTTGGTCTGAGCTACAGCCTGAATGCAGTTGGAGCTGCTATGCTGCTATCTTAGCTGAACCCTTATCAGCTTTGAACAAGGCCTCTCAGTCTCTCCCTCACCACGGGAAGATCAGAAATGAGTTCAGCATGCCTGCTGAAATGCCTCCCTTGCTGACCGGGACGTATCCACGGACTGTCCGGCGAGGTCCTCGGCGGCCACGCCTTCCAGGACCACCACTCCGAGTCTGGGGACTCCAGCCTCAGCTCGTGGAGAAACCAACGCCTGCCAGATCCAGGAGCGTCCACCTTTCAGTGAGCGAACACCACTTTCTGATCGAGAGGTTTGCTTTGATAAAGCTTAATTCTTCCAAACTCAAATTAGCCTAAATTGACTCTTAAAGTCCTAACTAGGTTAACTAAATTAACTAACTTCCCTAGTCATTAAAACATATGCTACGGTCCGTTAAAACTCACAATTAAACTATCTTTAACATCCTCAACATGTTTAAGAATATTAATTGTGTTTACATCAAACTTTCAAACTGTCTTATCTGTCTGTGTTCTTAGGTTTTTCAAATTAAATGGTTGTTCAATCTTTATCTGGTCTCAGTTCACGTTATTAATAAGGTATTTCAATTCACTGTACTCTTTCAAAGAACCTAGATAATTCCTGTAAACACTAAATATAAGTGATAGTATTGGAGATATTTTCTCCATATAAAACTTCCAAAACTTATTAGTGAATTTACAGAGGGTGTAGTTAAAATAACTAAATAGTTATTTCAAAACGCTACACAGCGCTACCTGTAAAAGTCCAATCAGCAACGCTTAAAAGACACAATTTCTATATATAGAACAAATATAATCCAAACATTCTCATTTGATGTGTTTTGTTATGAAGTAGCCTCTGGTATACGCTCTAAACCAGGGCTACTCAGTCCTGGTCCTCGAGGGCCACAACCTGCATGTTTTTCCTGCACCAACACACCTGGTTTGAGAGGTTATTTGATTTTTGAATCAGTGTTGGAGCAAAGAAACAGCTAAAACCTGCAGGGCAGTGGCCCTGATCTAGACCATTTGAATTGCTCCACATGAATCATTAAATTTTCATGATAACTGCATTCAGTGATTGCCTGCTTCTGAATTTCTATACATATTTGCCTTAACATATTCTCCTTCATGGTAAAAGACTCTACTGAGCCTGTCCAGTTTTAGAGTTCAGACATTTAGTCTGATAACGGTTCCTATGAGCCTGCATGTCTAAAAAACCCTCCAGAGACCTCCTTCGTTTCAACCTCCACTTGGTTGATCACCTGAGGGGTCCTTGCTCTGCAGGCTCACCTACTGCTGGGTTGACTTTGAAACCTCATTCCAAGGTCACAGACTTCTAGAAGTGTTTAGGTCTTATTGTCAATCTTGTTGTCCTTGTCAGTCTGATTTATGGCCAAGTCACTCATCAGGCTTTACCTGTTCTTTCCTAAACTCTGATACTTGCCTGGTGGGACTCTCAACAGCTAT
Source organism: Callopanchax toddi (assembly GCA_006937965.1). NCBI lineage: Eukaryota > Metazoa > Chordata > Actinopteri > Cyprinodontiformes > Nothobranchiidae > Callopanchax > Callopanchax toddi. The sequence continues at coordinate 114,389 of SSNR01000522.1, forward strand.
TTTATGGGTTTATTTGTTTGAAAAAGACCCAAAAGCCACACAGATTATTTATTGTGATTTATCTCTCATTTCTTTAGTCTTTCTCATAAAAAAAACTTTTTTAAATATTCCAAGAGCTCCTTTTTCATGCTGAAGAACTTGAAGGAGATGATTCTCCAGTCGTCTGTTGACATGAGAGGACTGAGGATGAACGTCTTCAACCATCTCCTCCGTCTCTGTGATGTTTAATGTCAAGTTGAGCTACTCACACTTCGCTGCCAGTCTTCTCACCTCACTCCTGTACGTAGACTCATCATAGTTGATGAAGACGCTAAGCACTGTGGTGTCATCTGCGAATTTAATGATGGTGTTGAAGGAATATGAGGGGGAGCATTCATGTGTGAAAAGGTTGAAGGAAAACGTTGGGTGGTAGCTGCACTTAAAGCCAGAAAACAGGCTGAGCTCTAATTTTAGATGAACGTAAGATATGAGTCCATTTAAATGAAAATGTGATTATTGTGGATATACATTTATTTCACTGATGAATGCATTTTAATAGCAGAATTCTTCATGCTTTTAAAAATACTTCTATCTAGGTAAGCATTCGCTTGCAGAAGTAGTTTAGACTTTAGGTTGTGCATGAAAAGTGTACAGTTTTTTTCTTTCTCTCTTATTAATTTTTATTTCTTATTAATAGTTGAAACACTGAATTAGACGGGTCAGCGACGAAACAACAAACCATAACAATCTTACCACCATTTTAATTTTTTTACAACAGGCATTAAGCTCTTTATTTATTAAACATATCTTCTGTTAGTGAGACCAGACTTTAGCCATTTTTGCAAAGTATCCTGGATAGATGATGTCATAAATTTGCTGCCGTTTGCAGATTTCATCATTGAGTGGTTTTAACCCTTTAACACATTGTATCATACCCAATGCACATTTAGTTTCTAGGAGCTCTATCTTTTTAACAAGATTTGTTTTTTCCTCAAAAAGCTGCTGAATCTTAAACAGGTTTTCTGTCCTCTGGTGGAACATTTAAGTACTGAAGTTGCAAGTATTGACTTAGTTTTATTGCTGTTGCATTAATGTATAATTATACAATAAATATACTATGTAGTAAATGATTGTTTTACCATAATAAGCATAATTACCATAATAAATCAGAATCTGAGAAATCAAAGACAGACTATAAGACCACGAGAGATGTTTCTTTCTGTCCCCAACATTAATCACATTTGAAGTTGAATCAACTTTAACCTTTGAGCTTTAGCCTCCTCTCATTATGATCTGAAGATTAAATAAAAATCTGATTGGTCAGTTAAACAGATCACTAACAGTACATGGTGTTGAGAGGTTTATATGCATCAATTGACTATTTGGTTGCTTTTCTTTGGTTCAATCCTGAATAAATTGGCAGTCTTTTTAAATCAAGCAGATTTTTCTTAAAGATAAATTCATCCACCAACTGTTTATTATGTTCTAAGGTCAAGGTTTTAGTCTCCAGTCAATAGTTTTTTGTGGGAGGAAATCTGCATACCTGGAGAAAAGGGGAGAACATGAAAACTACATAAAAACTCTGAGTCACTTCCTGCTGAAAGACAAATAAGTGCACCACTGTGCAACCCTGAAGAGCATTTATTTTAAAATAAAGTAAGCTAAGATCATTATAAATCCCCTGCCAGACCAACACATTCACAACCTATTCCCTGAATGCCTTAGAAAGTGTTTTAGATTTGGGTATGATGACATCACACTCTTCAGTAAAGTGAAAACTGCAAATCTGAGATATCAGAGGTTGAAATAAGAGACTCTTTGACTGTAAGAGTTTTTTTCCTCTGACATTTTCCCCTTAGAATAAAATATAATCTAATAGAACAGAATAATATTTTTATATATAACAACACATGGGTGCTGATGGAAATAAAGATTAGATGTATTCTATATAAATGGTATGTAATTTGAACAATTTAAAGCCAGGTGAACATTTCTTCACAGAGTCACGTGTGACTACAGAAATCAGGATTAGATTTACTGACGGACGGTGTCTCATCATTTCACATACTTGTGACATACCCCTCCTTTCAAAGTGCTTTTTATCACAGAGAATGAAAACATTTAAATCTTGGATGGTCCCAGGGAGAGTTGGACCTCAGGACCTGGCACACACTCCTAAACGCTCTCCCCACTGAGCTCATATCCTACACACCCTGCTTTTTGGCTTGTCCTTCCTTATCCTCGGGCTGCACCAGCTGCTGTCTGCGTCCGACCTCGCTCCACGCCTCTAATACGTTTTCCTCCGCTCGCCTTGTCAATCCTCGTCCTCATTTGTAGGTGTTCAGTCTCCCTCTTTTAGACCGCAACTTTCCAAAAGGTGAGCAGAAGTGATTTTCAATAGCACTGTGCATGACTAATGGTGGAAACATGTTAAAATCATTGCAGAAATGTCCTTGGGAAGACAAATGAATTTTCAGCAGAATAATTAACTTAATTAACAAATTTGCATGCATATTCATCAGGGCCATTGAAGTCTTTCCAGCTCAGCTTGATGAACGTTGCTGTGTAATAACCAGCTCATTTACATTCTGCCATCCACTGCCATTTGTGTGGATTACTGAGAAAAGGCAAAGCGTGTGTGAGTGTGAGTGTGTGTGTGTGTGTGTGTGTGTCGATGGCACTGTGACTACAATATATGTGCACACACTTTCTTCTTTTCTTTAACATGTCATTGAAAAGGCTTGATGGATTAATTTGACTTATGGTTTTCTTGGACACACTCCTGTCTATTGGTCCTTCTGTGCACGAATGGAGAAAAAAGTTTAAGATATTCATGCACACACACACACACCTTGTAGGAATGCAACTGATACAGCCCTGAATTTATGTGCGAGTGTGTGCTCTACACCCATATCTCTTTGCATCCCCCCCCCCCCAGTCCACCCCCTTCTCTCTGGTGGGCAGTTCTTGGCACCGATCCTGAGTCGTAAACCCTCCTGGGCTGCCAGACTGCGCGCTGTTAAAAACGCGAGACCCTCCGTACCCCCTCCCCATCTCTGCAGGGCAATCTTTAAAGGCAGCAAGGTGTGACGGCACAGACTGGCAGCTTGGCAGCGATGCCCGAGGATACCAACGCTCCGTCAGCCATGAACGGGCACCATCACATGGGCTCGCCTAACTAATATGCTCACCGTACATGTGCCTTTCTCATGCCTCATCTGGGCCAGCCAGAGACAAAGGAATTCATTAAGAAATTTCACATGGAGTTGTTTTGTGATTTTGTTGTGATACAGTTAATTGGGAATTTCACACAAGCTAAGGTAACTGAGGGAGAGATTATCCAAATGAGTTTAGAAAAGTTAATTACACTCACTTGGCTGTGTGTGTGTGTGTGTGTGTGTGTGTGTGTGTGTGTGTGTGTGTGTGTGTGTGTGTGTGTGTGTGTGTGTGTGTGTGTGTGTGTGTGTGTGTGTGCCCTTGATCTAGCAGGATGGGGAAGAACTGGAAAACTGGATCCACAATCTTTTCTTTTAAAACTGTGTTTTAGTTTTTCACACACACTTCCTGTTGTTACACACAAACCCTTCAAACACACATCGGGTGTATGATGATGTATAGGTGGAAGTGGAAAAGCTCTACAGCAAAAGACAAACGCATGCAGAGATCTAATGAACGGCTTCGTTCAAACAAACTCAAACAACTGAACGGATGAACACAAAATCCAAAATCGCATAAAAGCAAAAGATAAAAAACTAAAAATTTCACAAAAACAAAAGTGCAACAGAATATAAAAAACTATAAATATTCTGTAAAATTCCTCAAATAAAAACAAATGCACCTTTGACAGAAAGACATAAATAATTACACTCATACATTCATCTTCATCATTATAATAAAATCACATAAATACATTTAAAATTGATTGTCTTTAGGAGTAGATTTTTCTAAACAAACATATTTTTCCTTACGTCGCCTTCAGTCGCTGCGTTTTGGTTTTATGGTTGTGTTTTCTGAATAAAAGGGAACCACAAACATCCACTGAACCAGTCGTTACAGGAAACACATCTGATACCGATAAACGATCTGGTAGAGATGTGAACGCTAAAAAGAATAAATACTGAGCAACTTAATGAGAAAAGTCCAAGGCGTGAATTTATATTTCTGGCCAAACAGAAAGGAAGGGCCAAGTCTCTGTGTTTGTTGGCTGGAAAAGACGTCAACCTGAAATGGTTGAGAATGCTTTTTCTGTCATTTAGCAGAAATGTTCAAAAAAGAACTAATGCATGTCCTTTTCCACAGATGATCATCCGTTTACTTTGTTTCAATGCAACCTTAAGTCGGCATGATGAAGGTGGAATTTAATTTACCAGGCTGTTTGAATGCAGACATATCTGGCACACTGCTGGTGTGGGCTGAGGTGGTAATGGTCACAGTGGTTTGTAGAGAGAAAGTCAATGGGGCTATAAAACACCACAGTTGGTCCCTCAACATGTCTCAGGGTGACACCATCAACATTTCAGAGGAATGAAACAGCCTGAACAGCAGCTGATAAATGCCATTCACCCTTTCCTAGTACATGAATAAAACTAAAGGACACTAATGACCTTGTCTATAATAAATTATTAATGACCAACATACTGTACTCAGCATATAATTGTGATGATTGTATGATTTATGCAACACAATGGATTTACGGCTCTGGTCTCCTTCAAAAGGTGCAATATTAAAAACACAGTTATGTACATTTGAACCAAAAAGCTATTTAGTATCAGTTTATAAAGCAAAAAATGTCAGTTATTAGACAAAGTTTTATTTACAGTAAAGTTGTGTAAATAACTAAATTAAATGTCCTCGTATTTCTCGTCAAAAACAATAAAATCTTAGAAATATTTTCTAAATAATCAAACAAACCCTTAAAGCTAATTCCTCACATGCCTGCAAAGAAATATATCAAAAGTCTTTGCAGCTTTTACACAATCAATATGTTCTTCCGTACAGAGAATCTGAAATAGTAGTTATCACATCTGAAGAAATGAAAAGCAAGATCACCTGACACGCAAAAAAAACTTGTGAAATTCGACATGCTTTGGCTCTGCGATGCTTTCTCCTACGCTTTTTTTTTCTTCTTGCAGACATATGTGTGACACTTGAAGCTGTTATAATAGCTGGAAGTGTGAAGGAGAGTGATTGCCGTAATATTCTGCACTTGAGAGTTGTGACAAGGAAATGGTTTTTCAGAGGCAGAACTGGCGTTTTCGGATCTCGTCTGACGCCACACGTTCTCCGTTCCATCCTGAAAACAGCCAAGTTTGTAAATGATCTCCTCCAGGAGCCACTTACACAACAAGACAGGCCTCATAATAACTTGTTGCATTTTAATTGTGTGTTTTTCCTCATAATAACATATTTATTGTGTCGTCTGACCCTCTTTGTTTTGAAGTTTCCACTGAAGCAAGACGAGCGCCGAACACAAACGGACCATTAAACTGACCTTCAAGTGGGGCTCTATGAAACCCGAACGGCTGTAAACACTCTGATGGGCGAATTTACACTACTATGGTCCGTTTCCCTTCAGTGACAACATGAAAAATACACAACACACGCTTGTTTTCATGATCCCATTTTTTGAACTTGACAACTCTCACAACACAAGTGAGTGAATCCATCTGAGCACAGAGCATGAAAGGAGAGCTTTGCTTGGATGGAAACAGCAGCTTCCCGCCTGCAGACTGGCTTTACTGGCCTGCTCGTGGGATTGCTCCTTTTTTATATTTATTGCAGCTTTTGCATGTTATTATTAGAAGTGGCCACTGTCATATCCCCCCCCCCCCCCCCCCCCC
>SSNR01000522.1:128553-199740 GCA_006937965.1 Callopanchax toddi
GGTGTGTGTGTGTGTGTGTGTGTGTGTGTGTGTGTGTTTCGGATGAGCCAATGCAGAAATAAATAAGAGATTTCCTTCAGTTACAAAAAAAAGAAGAAAGAATCATCAGTTTTTGTGAGCACAGCCGTCAACAATGTGCAGAAATACATGAAGTGCATCGCAGCTGCTCCACCTGGGGTTAATAAAGTTCACATCAAACGAACCCCCAAAAACTTTCCTTTCGTTGCATATCGATGGAAACGGACTCTCTCTCTCTTCCACTGTGTTTTAAGGCATGTGACTTTTTTTTTTTTATTCAGCTTTTCTTCCAGTGCGCGACTCTCAGCTGGGGTGAAAATTTACAACAATGCAACAAACACAAAGTTTACATGTGCAGAAATTCACAGGAAAAATTTTAAAAGAAGAAGAAATCCATGTCTGCTTTTACAATATGTCTCCTTCTATAATATGTTATTCACATTCAAATGGACGGACTTAGAATAAATTAATCAATAAATAATAAATAAATACAGTAAAGATTTACATTCACCTCGCACCTGAACTCCGCTCTAAACGAGTTTTCTTGTTTTTGCCGAATTATTTTCCTTTAAATTCAACCTTTAAATTAGGAGAAATGTCTCGCGAGAAGACCAGGTTTAATTTCTGATAAGCGAAGATTGCATTAGGCTGGATTGCATAGCTCAATTGACTCTTATTGCCAACACACCGATTCTCTGACTCCAATCAGCAGACATGAAGCCAAACGTTGTTTGTTTCTCTTTTTTTTCGTTGTTTACATTTATTTGATTATTTTTGCCCTCGAAAACAAATTTACTGGCTTTACAGATTTTTTTTTCCTAACTTAGAATTAGATTTTTTTTTCTCATTTCCGGGAAGAAACTCTAAATAAACTGCTGAAAACATCTGATATGAGGAGAAACAATTGGAACCGAATTGTTTGGTTTGTTTTAAATCTAAATATCTGTATTTATCTTCTTCTTTTTTTTCCAACAAAAGAAAACCCGTTCTTGCGCTCCATTCTGTTGCTTTTTTAAACATAGATTCAGTAAAACAGTAACTGGTTAGAAATCATCCACCAAAGTGCTGCTTTTATATCTGTCACAAAAATGACTGATTTTTTTTCATATGACTTGTTAAAACTGGTGTTTTTGCTGCGCACGTCAGAGTCCGAGCTGCCACGCGCTCTGCGCAGAGAGTTGAACTCATGTCCAGCTGATTGATTAATTGTGGAAGGAGCCATTAACTTCCCCTTGTGCTTGAAAGGACTGGCTGCGGACGTGGAGATCGTAGGGGAAACGGGCCTCTTGGGACACTCGGTACATTGAGTTAGGCGCAAGGGCCGTGCGTCCTGGCGCGCAGTAGCGCATGCCATAATGGCTGCTTTTGCCGTAATCTGGCGGCTCGTCGTGCTTTAGGGAGAAAATCCCGTTAAAGTTCATCGGGGGGCTCAGCTGGCCGTCGAAATGTGGACTTCCGCCTTCCGGTGACGGGTTCTCGAAGTAGGGCTCGTAGGCGCCGCTGTAGCTGTAGTGTCGGAACGGCTTGGCGCCGGAGTCCAAGCCGCCGCCGCTGTGACCTGGAGGGGAGTTCATGTCCGAGCCGGTGTACGAGTACATGGCTTCGTACGGGGATCTGCCAGAAAACATCACCTCTCCGTTGTGATCTGTGAGGAAATTTCTCGCGTTCAGCTGCAAACAACCGGCCACCAAGTTGGTCGTTGGCTGGGATAATCCTTTGCACAAAGTCTGAACGAACGCAAGCAGATCCGGTCTCTTCCCTGCGCTCAGGGTCTCTGACAGGGCCCAGATGTAATTTTTAGCCAACCTGAGCGTCTCGATCTTTGACAGTTTTTGAGTTTTGGAGTAGCACGGCACAACTTTGCGCAGACTCTCCAGCGCAGCGTTCAAGCCGTGCATCCTGCTGCGCTCCCGGGCGTTGGCTTCGTGGCGCCGCATTTTGGCCCTGTCCACCTGCTCCTTCTGCTTCTTTTTCCGGGGCCCCCGCTTTTTAGGAAGCCCGTTCTCGTCCTGGTCGTCCTCTCTCTCGTCCTCCTCCCTGTCGGAGATGTCGTCCTCGGCCTCCCTCATGTCTGGCTCGGACCTGTCCGGGTCGTGCTGTCGCTCCTGGTCCAGGCTCGCAGGTAAGCTTTCACGGGGATAATTGGCACCAAACCGCATATGGGGGTCCTCGAACGGCAGCGTCAACATATCTCCTGCAAAATCAGAGCGGAGAGACGTGAGAGCAAAGGAACAGCACCGGCGTCTTTTGAAGGCTGTCAGTTAATTAGCTCGTGAATGAATGCGTCCTCCCAGGAGGAAAAGTAACACATTTAAACACTCAACTTTATTGTCTTCTGACTAAACCTGTTTTCTTATACTTTTTGTTCATTTGCATCAAATTTGTGATTTCTTGTCTTTTGGGTGTTTTTTTTTTTTAATTAAAGTGGGAAAACAAGCATGCAAATAAATAATAGCACTAACCTGCGGTCAGCGTGCGCCTCGCATGGCCCCAAACTGCGTCTCTCCGCTGCAGCTTCTTCCTTTGCAGTCAGTCGGAGCTGAGAGCCTCTTTCCTCCGCTCTCCCTCTTCCCTTCCCTCTCTCTTTGAGGAATGACACTCATGCCAACAGCGGGTACCCATGCCATCTGCCGCTGACGTCTTGTGGCAGCCGAGACCACGTGCTCAGCGTCCCACGGGACCTCCTCTCCGCACCGATCATCTGGCAGCTTCGGTAATAGGCACCGGGAGGCCCGCGTTTACCGTCAAAAACACAGACCGGAGAGGGATAACAACTAATACCTGCATCTCCCTGTTAGCAGGATGAACTGGTGCACTTTTTGTTTTTTGTCTGGCAGAAAGGTGGAGGGAGAGAGGCTGCAGCCTCACGAGACAGAAAGAAGGTCATATTTGAGAAATGATATTTCTAAAAACTATGTTTGTGTTTTCCTTCTGTTTGGGGCCAAGAGTTGCTCAAAAACACCTTGTTTGGTCATTTTTCTACAGAAATTATTAAAAAATGATCTGGCATCAAAAATACCCCCAGACCTGCCTGGATGTACCACAACTTTAGTATAAAAACTGTGTTGCTCATTCCACAGATGCATGATCCAAACTGTACCACATTGTGCCTAATCAGGTATTTTGGTGATATGAGATTTAATGCAAGACACAAACATAGATTTTCTCACTTTTTGGCCCAACTTTGGATCTCTTTCATTTAAAAAGTATTTTAAACTTCTGTGACCTAACTGACCTTTAACCTGCACCATGCTTTACAATGTCAGAGCAACAAATTAGAGATCAAGTTCAAATGTGCAGACAGTTCAGGGGCAACCTTTTTTTTTTCTTTCGTTTTTATTTGAAAGCCATTAACAGAATAAAACCGGCCAAAACTTTCCACCATTCACTTAACTGGACAACTGAATGCTTGTTGTTCAGTTAAAATGCATGTAGATCAATGTCTCCCTAATATTCAGACACACACTTAACTTTTTAATTGATTACATTAAATTGTACTGGCCCTCAGTTTTAATGACTTTTTTTTAAAATTATCTTCCAAAATATCTACATGATCTTGTAATGTTTGTGGGTTTCTGGAGATCTCCAAAGACTTTGAGAGGGCTGATCGATTTATAAAAGAAGTCACCTAATCCTGTGCTTTGAATTAGTCTGGATCTGTCATGATGAGGTGTTAAAAACGGCCCAAATGCCCAAATTAGTTCAAACAAAAAATGATATAATAAAAATAATAGTCTGACATGATATGGGACACAAGAAATTACACACACAAAAACCACAGGGGAGCAACTGAAAACAGCATACAGCAACACGAGGAACCGTCAAACTATTTCACTGTAGGGAGGGTGATTATTGAGAGGCTACAGCTGGGCTGATGAAGGATGGAAGACAGGTGTGAGTGACAGAGTAAACTGGTGCATAAGAGAAAACAACAAAGTAACAAAAAGAAGAAAAACATAAAAACTAAAGAGGTCCAGAGAAAACTAACAAGGGACAGTGACTGTCATAAATAAGACTCAAGAAGCCAAAAAATAAATAAATAAAACGAGAAAAACAATTAACTGAATGAAATGAGGAGAAACCACCAAACTGACATAATGACAAAAACAGGGCAAAAGCAGCATTAGCTGCTATAAGTCTCACAGTACACACCTAGATTACTTCACTAGTTTAATCTACTAGAAACAAAGATTACCTTTTAAAGGCACACTATGCAACTTTTTCCATATTTTTAGATTTTTTTTTTCCCTGAGCCAGTATGTGCTAATATGACCCTTTACAGGGTTAATGAAAAGTCACCCAGCCCCACCTGCTGCTTGTGTCCAGAATAACGCGCTTGCAACTTCAGAGTCTGCGGTCTGAAGTCTCACAAAGTCACATAACTCGCGAGAAGCAGTAACGCTTTACGGCAATCCATGTTTACACCTCAGAACCTGCTCAGGACAGACGAGCTGAAGACGCTGACATCATGTATAATGAGCTATCTATATTAAGTTCATCATGCCCGAGCCTCCAAGAAACAAACAAACAAAAACTTGATCTGATGATTGAAAACATGGGCTCACAGAGGGGGGAGGGGTCAACAGTTAGTTTTTATGACAGTGCTAAAACAAGCCAAACTGCCTAGTGTACCTTTAACAAGCATTAAGTGTTTTTTAACAAAATGTTTCATTAGAGCATTTTGTTAACATTGCTGATGTTGGCACTATGTACGCTGTGTCTTTACAATATTAAAAAAAAACAAGTTGCAAACCTTGAACTTCTGTCTGCATCACGTAGATGCAGGAAAAGTACAAAAGGAAAGCCTCAATATGTATATACAAGTAGCTTTAGTTTACTTTGAGACTGTCCTACAGAAAACAACCCTCAGAGATAATTCTCTATTATTTCAAATAAATGTGACCTCCAACCAAATGAAGATGTGCATTTGAAATTATCAGTCGTCATCACTATAACTAAGAAAAGAAAGTGTTACAGTTTTTTAAACCAAATAATTATTAGTTCTTCTTTAACTCTGGCCACGTAGTGTCTAATTCTTAAAACCAACCAAGTGACCGAACCATGAATCCATGGGTGCAGATGTATGGATATGACGTGTCCCCACCAATAATTCGATCGAATGATGCAGAAATAGCGCTGCATCCCCACAAATAATACGTGCAGCCCAGCGGACCGACGTGCTGTACCAGCCTTGTTTTTAAACTAGAAGCACTGTGAATAATGTTTGTTGTAATTTCACCGTATTGCCACAAGAGGGCGATAACTACCAAGGTTTTTCAACTAAAAGCGCTGTAAAAAAAAAATGCTTGTTGTAATGTCACAAAACCGCCACAAGAGGGCGGGTGTTTGTCAGCAGAAACAGAAACCAAAGACCAGGAAGTCACAAGCCGCTTACACCTACGACACCTGCTCTGGGTCTGGGTGGACCGTCAGGTATTTTTCCGGTGATATTAACTTTGGGACCAGCGTTACAGGATGGATCGCTTTAATCTGCAGTGCACGCAACCCCCCCCCCCACCACCACCACCACCTCGTCCTGGTCCCCAGCAATGACAAGAGCAAATCTACGCCCTTGCATGAATCTTTCTATTAAACCATCTGAAAAAATCTGGCCTCAAACTAAAAACTCCAGTTTCAGCAGTAGGTTGGAGATTACAGTATGTATTCAAATCAATCATTTAAGAATTGATTGGTAGGCACTTCTTAGCATATTTAACCAACTCTCAGTAAATACAGCAAAACACATTTGAGTTCAAATTGTTTTTACATTTTTTCTTTTGCCAACAGATGGTCCAAATTCCAAAACTATTCAGGTTACAGTGAGTAAAAACATTGTTTCTGTTAAACCGATGAAGAAATTCCAGTGGATATATCCCAAGCAGAGGGTGCTGTAAGCATAACAGAGGAGCGTGCACGCTGTTGGTGCCTTACTATCATAGACATTAAGCACACCCGATGGAAAAGGCCCAATGGCACGCTGCCAAATCCACGCTGGGGCACAGCTGGCACTCGATATGGGTATATGCACTCCTCACTTATGCGGAACACTCACACACACAGTTGCACACAGAAATGTATCCCTGTGAATGACCTTGTTGCAAGGAGAATCAATTAAAGCAACGTATCAATCTCTCTGTATTTGGACGTTAACGAGACATCGATCAGCAGTCCGGCAGCCGAGACTGGACCTCAGGACTCGTCCCGAAGGCCTCGCACCTTCAACAGCGACAGTAACACACATGCATATTGGTGACTGTCCCACCAAATGTGAGTGAGACGTAACACCGTGCATGTGTTCACACAAACACAGGCAAGTGTGGACGATTGCATTCTGCATGATCACATATGGATGCTTGAAAATGTAAAAAAAAAAAAAAAAGTAAACAAAACAAAAAACAGCTCCTTCATCACTGCCTCCCCCCCCGAAAAAATGCTTCAGCTGGTCTGCTGAATGTTCTGGTCCAGTACTCTCACACACACACACACACACACACACACACACACACACACACACACACACACACACACACACACACACACACACACACACACACACACACACACACACACATAGCAGCAGCAGCATCTGAAGAGTCAAACTCCCCATCTCAGACTAATCAGTTGACTGCACTAATTGCAAATGCAAATATGCAAATTTATATTAATTAATTACTCCACTAATTAGTTCTCTTGTCTTTTCAGGTAATAAATCATGGTGTGGTTGAGAGAAAAAGAGACGTGGCGGTGATCTTTTGTCTGCTAAAAATCACATCTCAGGTCTGAATCTGATCTTTTGATGTTTTGAAAGACAGATTCCTATCAGACCGCCGTCCACAGAGACGCCTCGTCTTTATTTTCTATCTTTTCTCACAGCGCTTCTAGCTAAGTTAATTATTGCATTTGATATTTCACATGTTTTACTTCAAGGGTGGAAGCATTGTAATTTGAGAGGTATAACAAATAGCAGAGGTTGGTAAATCAGAGAGTCTGGCTGTCAGTTCTTGCCTGTCAGCTCTTTTAATTATCACATTATCAGCTTTTATAGGCACAGTGCGCGGTGCAGAGCTGCAAATGAAGGCGCCACACATCGCACGCTGAGTCGAAAGCATTTCTCAATTGATGTCAGCAGTTAGAAGGGATCTGTGTGTGGATGATGAGTGCCAGGTGAAGTAGATAGTAACGGTGGTGTAATTCAACCAGATTCTGTCCCACATTTCATTTGGAGTCACATCTCGCGGGTTCAGTCTTTTGTAAAACCACATAAAGCAACTTGAGGTGTATTTTTTTAAACTGACGCTGACTCTGTAATGAGCAGTATAATGTTAATTCTCAGATTTCCAATGACAGCTCCCGCTATTTATATTGCATCGCCCTCCACTGAGCTCCACATACAATTAACTAAATGCCAAACACAAAGGCTAAATGAGGAAGTGCTTACGCAGTGCCACATACAAGTGCAAGCCATTTATTTTGAGTACTTGTGGATACCCAGATGAACACTTTAGCTCTTGTTGATAATAATCCTGTTCACATGCCATAATGCTGTTTTCAGAAGATTAATTGTCTTTTCAGTGTTTATTAAAAAATGCTTTCAAGTTTTAGATATTTTGCTGTTAAGGAATTCCTGTGTGTATTCAATTTTTATAGCATGAAGTTAAATGTGTATAATGAAGGCAATGAAAGTTTTTAAAACACCCTCAGGTTAAAGGCACACTATGCAGTTTTGGCTTGTTTTTAGCACCCCCTAGTGTCCGTTTTAAGTCACTGCCATAAAAACGTTTGCATTGTCTTTGCTCAGAAATCTAACTGTTGAAATGTCTCCTCAGCCTTCACTTCTTTCTACTGGAGCAGTTCATCACTCATTCAAAGAAATCAACTGTTCAAGCAGGGAGAGATGGGAAAAAAGCAGGAATCATGAGCTAAAAACATGCTAGCATATCAGCTAGCCACATTGGGTTAGCCTAACTATGACACGTGACTTTGTGCGACTTCAGGGCACCGGACCGGAGACTCAGAAGTTGCAGTATTCTGGACACAAGCAGCAGATGGGGCTGAGTGACTTTTCATTAACCCTGTAAAAAGTCATATTAGCACAGACTGGCTCAAGGAAAATATTTTAAAATATGAAAAAGTTACATAGTGTGACGTTCATATTTGCTTCTTGCTCTGCATTTTGCTCTATGCCACCATTTTTACATCCAAATAACCAAACAATAAGACATTATCAAGTTTATTTTTGAGTTAGAGTTAAACAAAAATCTGAAGAAAAAAGATTGAGTAAAAAAAAGTCTGAAACAAAAAATTTATGAAAACACTATGGTGGTGAACAGACAAAAGATTGAAGTAAAATAGGTTTTATTTTCTGGGAAGGAGCCTAAAGAATAAAAAACAGATGAATGAGAATCTCAGCTTTGCTTCTGTTGAATCAGTCAATAATACATTTTCAACATCCTTGTGTTTTGTTGTGTTGTTACCGTTGTTTTACTCTTAGTGAAGACTTTTGGGTCTATAATTGTAACATGTAGATTTAACAGTGAACCATTTTAGATTTCACATCAGTAAACTTGAGATCTAAGCAGCTCCGGGTTTTGTTCTAAAAAAAAAGACTCAACCTTTAGAAAAGGAGCCAAACTCACTTGTGTTTATGGATTACATCAGTATGCAAACAGGGTGTTGCATATTTATGTCCTCCAGATATGTTTACTTTAGTGCATCATGACTAATAGAGGATATACAGCGTCACGTTCACCCCGGTCCTGTAATTTATCAGGTATTAAAAATGAGATGTAACCTTTTATCATCGTTCCTGCCTCACTGATAGAGCCTCAGTTTTTTCTACCTCTATGTCCTGTAGCTTCTTTTCTAGGTTGCATACACAGCACTGTTATTTATACGATGGAAAATATGTTGCACGCGTCAGTTTCACACATAACAGATGCTTCAGAAATGTTCATTCAGGAAGGTGTCAAACATAAAATCACATTACATATTTTTAATGAGCGCGTTTGTTCATCATCAATATAATAATAATAAAAAACTTGCAATCTTATTCTTGCTATGTTCTTAATATTACAGTAGCTTAGATGCTGGTGTGTTTATTGTGTTGTGTGTTACATCCCACATCTGTAGAGGCTTTGTGTTGCTTTAAAATGGAAAGGGGGGACAAATATATGTATTTAAATCAAAAAGGTAATACATTTTAACATCGAGGCCGGATGTAGGCATGGGCAAGGGGGGGGGGCATTGCCCCCCCAAATTCCATGACTGCCCCCCCCCCCAAACGCGATTGCATGCAGAAATAATAAATTTCAAAAATATTTCAGTGAAAAATGGTCAGAGTGAGCGCTCTCTTCCGTTTGTCCTCATTCAAAATAGCTACTGATGAATGACACAGAAAGAAAGAAAAACTAAAAAGAACAAAAAAACACAAAAAGATCAAAAAAACAAAACAAAAAACACAAAAAAGAATAACACAAAAAAGATTTTAAAAACAAAACAAAAAAGAACAACACAAAAAGAACAAAAAACCACAAAAAGATTAAAAAAACTAAATAGAAAACACAAAAAAGAACAAAAAACACAAAAAGATAAAAAAACTAAATAAAAACACAAAAAAGAACAATACAAAAAAGAACAAAAAAACACAAAAAGATAAAAAAAACACTAAATAAAAACACAAAAAAGAACAATACAAAAAAGAAAAAAAACACAAAAAGATAAAAAACTAAATAAAAACACAAAAAAGAACAACACAAAAAAGATTAAAAAACAAAACAAAAAAGAACAACACAAAAAAGAACAAAAAAAACACAAAAAGATTAAAAAACTAAATAAAAAACACAAAAAAGAACAAAAAACACAAAAAGATAAAATACTAAATAAAAACACAAAAAAGAACAACACAAAAAAGATTAAAAAAACAAAACAAAAAAAACACAAAAATAACAACACAAAAAAGATTTTAAAAAAAGAACAACACAAAAAAGAACAAAAAAACATGAAAAGATTTTAAAAAACTAAATAAAAAACACAAAAAACAATACAAAAAAAACACAAAAAGATAAAAAAACTAAATAAAAACACAAAAAAACAACACAAAAAAGAACAAAAAAACACAAAAAGATTTTTAAAAAAACTAAACAAAAAACACAAAAAGAACAAAAGAACACAAAAAGAACAAAAAAACACAAAAAAGAACAAAAAACACAAAAAGAACAAAAAAACACAAAAAGAACACAAAAAACTACAAAAAAGAACAAAAAACACAAAAAGAACAAAAAACCACAAAAAAGAACAAAAAAAACCACAAAAAAGAACAAAAAACAAAACAAAAAACACAAAAAGAACGAAACTCAAAAAAGAACAAAACACAAAAAAGAGCACAAAAACAATACAAAAAAAAGAACAAAAAAAAAAACAAGTTAGTTTAGGAATAGTAGGCATAGTTTTCAATGCATTTAAGGGATTGGGGGAATGTGATGACCAAAAAATTCTTAGTCCATGTCCAGACTGGCCCCCCTGATGTTCTACCTGCCCCCCTTAATAGGGCTGGTTAGATCCGGCCCTGTTTAACATACTCTTAGTATATTTTATAGCTTTTAGTGCATGTAGAAGTAGGCAGTCATTAGAAAATTATTGAGTCTTTTCTATATTTCACTGGGCTGCAGCTTTTAGTGATAAGCTGCAGAAGCAAAAGTGCAATAAAATGTATACATTATCAAATGGATTCATTGAATTGTCACTTAAGATGTTTTATGTAGAAACTGCAAATAAATTCCAACACTCATGCAATGTTTATATAGGTTACGAGATTCATCTCAAAGTGCCACAAAACAAGCAACAAGTCCAGTTCAGGTCTGATGTAGGCCAATCATTTGCAGTAAGTTCCTACTCAGTTTCAGTTTTCAATAATAAAAACTGATTATGTAGATTAAATCTTTACTTCAGAGCAATTCCTCATGTTGAACAAGCACAGTAAGATGGGGAAAGTAGGAAGGAAAACTCTCTTTTAACACTCTAAAAATATCTTGGCTCAAGGGGGACCGTTTTCCTGGATCTGTTTATGTTTTTTCATCTCAACAACTATTGAGTTTTAGTTTGGCCAACCCAACCTGTTTAGCACAACCAATATAATCTTGTTTGTTTTCTGCAAACTTAATCACATTAAACCAACACACATTTTAAATGTACAACTTTGTTAAGTTAACAACTTACTTCATTTTTTTCTGTTCTAACTGGTATTTTTGTGTAAATTATACTCTGAAAAGTTTGTCTTTAGCTCAATCTTTGTCAGTTCTAACAACTTATTTGACTTCAGTTGGAAGAAAAAAAAAGTTTTTACAGAACTTTAATTTTTCATGTTGAAAATAACCCTTATTTTAAGCTGTGCGCACTATTTCTTATAGTGCAGAATGAAACCTCCAACAGAAGAGGAAAAGAAATACGAACAAACAGAAGAGTCAGTTATTAGATGTAGAAAACTAAAATTGAGGAGACGGGATCCAGATGCTCACAATGACTCTGTGATCATTTAGTGAGGAAATGCGTCTCGCACTAAAGCGAGGCCCTGTGAGGAAAACCATCATTAACGTTAGGAGACGTTTTGGAAACTCCCTCCTGAATGCTGTTTGCAGTTTGTCTCCAACAAGCAGCTCAGTGAGATGCAGCTTTATGTTAACCACTGATTGGTTCAATCACATGGTTTCAGCTGCAGATCTCTGCTCTGGGAAGCTAAAAGATATAAATCCTAACATTAAGGTTCCTTTGAAGGTTCCTCAACATTATGTGATTTATTTTTTTTTTGGTCATTGTTTTCTGGTTTGGGAAAACAAAAGTTTTTCTGAAAATAGTATTGGTCAATGCATCAACCTTCTGCTGCTTTACATGTAATTTTATGAGGCCTATTTTTGTAGTATTTTTGATACCAGTATTTAAAGCTAATATCACAATGATTGGAGCAAACCGGATGCATTTTGGATGATTTCTGTTCCAACATTTTTAATAGCTGTGCACCGTCTCTCTGCTTTGCATATTTTTGCAAACAGTGTAGAATTTCCAGTCATTGCTAATGAGTGTAATTGAGCTTCGTGTTGAGGATTTCTACAGCCGCGCTCCAGAAACAACTTAAAATCCTAAGATTAAACGTGAAGCCCTCTTAGTGGATATTCCTGGTTGGTTTCAGCGACACCAATCAGCCTCCCACCCACCCGAGACTCACATGCAGCCTGGTGGATGTGCAAAACGAGAGCTGAAGATTGTGGGACTGATTACCAAAGGCCAAGTCCTGGACTCGTGTCCTCCAGCTGTGCTTTTCTACCCAATTAGAAACTCCATATGTTGGCCCACTCAGCTGCTGAGTGGTGCACCTCCCACCCACACAGGTGGAGTATTGTGAACACTTGTTTGTGTGTGTGTGTGTGTGTGTGTGTATTCTTTTGTTGCTGTTGTCCGCTGATGCAAACACCCCGGTGAGAGGTAAAGAAGTTCCTCCATCTCTTTAGTTCTTCTCCAAATCTCCTAGCATAAATCGACATTAGGTTCCTCACAGGTTTGATGTCATTTCCTGTGATGGTCCACTTCTGCAATAATCTCAAATCATTTCTTCACACTCAAAGTAACTCAGGCTGCCGCTGCTCCTTTGATAACAAGCAAACAGGTATTTAGGTGGGTGGCGCAGACGCGCTAATAGTATTAAAATATGGAGATATGAATAATGGATATGTTTTTGAAAATGTATAATGTAAAGATGTTAGTCCTGCTTTCAGACAGAGACGGGATGCAGACGTGAAATGTAGCTGCAGGCGCCCGTTTCTCTTTCAAAGCACAATCTGTTCGCACGCGTTCAAAGTGGCTGTGACAATCTGTTGTGGTAGAACGCGACACTTCCATACCCAGAGAGTGATAAGATAAATAAAAATGTGTCACATTTCATATTTAAGTAAGTGTCACATCTTTACTTTTGTATAAGCCATACATAATAAACCCTGTCTGACAATGATCCCAATACCTCAATAAAAACATGATTTATTACTGTTTCTACGAGCCGCATCGGGGTTTATCCTCATGTTTAACTTGACTAAAAATACAAGAACTTAAAAGCTCATTAAGTAAACTTCAGTGTTTGGAGTCATTCTGACAGGTGGAGATGATTGACAGGGCTGAGATTTAGTTTTCTCACGTAATCATCACTTTTGGTGTTGATATGATCACTTTCCCCCCTCATCTCTTCACTCATTAGTCTTAAACACTCCTATCTGAAGGCCCTCCGACATATCATCATATTTTATTGTCTCTTTTCTTATTATGGAAATGTGTTCACTTTATTTATCCTGCATGTTAAAGTGTGAAAAAAGTTTGTCTCTCATTCAAATCACAGTGAGCAAAAAACAAAAGAACACAGAGATGTGATGGCATCGTCTTTGTTTATTTATTGTGTTTTATTTTAATTTTAATTTAAATAAAAAAAACTTGTTTGACTCCAAGTTTTGTTCCCCTTTCCAACAAAATCATTTTATTTAACAACAAAAAAAAACTTCTCAAAGTACAAATGAACATGAAATGATCAGTAAAGGTGGACGATGTCATGCATAAAGAGAACAAAACAAACCTTTCATATCTTAGACATTTTTGTATACCTGTTTTTTGGGGGGGCATTTATCCTTTTGCCATCAGCTGATAAAATCATAATATCATGAGGTTTTGTGTTTTTATAATTCACATAATTACTCTACAAGTGCTTCTTCCTTAGTTAGAGCATCATTGAACATTAAAGGCTCTGCAGGTTGCAGATGTCAGTATAAATGTTCCAACCCTCACATGGTCATTAGATTTGAATCTGGAATGAGCT
This sequence comes from Callopanchax toddi, assembly GCA_006937965.1. Taxonomy (NCBI): domain Eukaryota; kingdom Metazoa; phylum Chordata; class Actinopteri; order Cyprinodontiformes; family Nothobranchiidae; genus Callopanchax; species Callopanchax toddi. Next base: position 142,418 of record SSNR01000522.1, read on the forward strand.
CCTGATACAAGTGGCTGAAAATAAGTTCCTCCATAGGGAGGTTCCAATCCAATCCAACTTTATAAAGTACTTTAAACAACCAATACAGGCCCAAAGTGCTTCACAGTAAAATAGGGTAGAAACAAAACAAAAGGAATGTTAAAAAGGGACTAAAAACACACCGAACACATAAATGTAAAAACCGCCGTATGATAAAATACAATAAAAAAGATTAAATTTAAAAAAACTAAAAACCATAACCACTAAAATCATCATCTAGCTAAATGCCAAGGAGAAGAGATGAGTTTTCCGGAGTGATTTAAGCTCATTCAGAGAAGAGGCCCGTCTGATGACCACAGGCAGGTCGTTCCACATGTCAGGAGCTGCTACAGCAAAAGCACAATCACCTCGAAGTTTCTAAGATAAGGTTGAGAAAAGTTTTAGAGATGAAGGGTTTAGAATGCTGCTCCTCCACACTGAAAAGCGTCAGCTGAAGTGGTTTGTTTGGATGCCTCCTAGATGCCTCGTTTTAGAGGTTTTCTGGGTATACGCCCCACTGGGAGGAGACCTTAGGGCAGCAGCCGGAATCAAACCACCAACCTTCTAACTGGTATTTGACTTCTCTACCCACGGAGCCATAGCTGCCTCATGGATGGATGGATGGACAATCATGCAGCAGTTTAATCTCAGTCACAATGCTCCAAGTCACACCATGTAGTTTTTTCTAAATAAAATTATAATTTTCAAAATGACCACCATGTGTCATAATTTTAAATCACAAATCAAATGATAAACTCATAGATTAAACATCTTTTGAGGTCACAGGTCAAGTGAGATTTTTTTTTTGCATTGTTTTGATTTATGCCAACTTTTTCTTGCCAACTGTATGAGTCGCCCCCTGCTGGTCAATAAACAGAATGCTCATTTTAAGACCAGCTTCTTTGGCTTCACTTCTCAGACCGCGCCCGTCTTCTTTTTGATGAGAAACGGTAACGCTCACAGCTTGCAGCAAGTTGTATTTAAAGAAAAAACAAACAGAACAAAAAGAATAAAAAACAGACTGTTTTACGTGTTCAGCACTGAACAGCAGACAGACAGGTGAGGTCAGTGTCTTAAGCAGCAGAAGAGCAAACCTTTCCTTAATGAGCTGGAGGAGACAGAAGATGGAGATAAAAAACAAGCAGATGTTGAACTCAGAAATAAAAGAGAAAGATTTTGCCGTATAATCAAATCTGTGTTGCCAACTGGGCAAAGAGGGCAACTGCAGAAGCCCCAGGATCACTCCATATTATTTGGCCTGTGTCACCTAATTAGCTGCAAATTTGTTAAAATTTGCACGACTAATTATTGCATAAATTTGAACGAGCCCTCTATAGCTCTTGGTCTTGTTCTGCAGGAGGATCCAGTTGTTAGTTTAATTTAGAAATCAAGCGATTTGACACAAAACCCCTCTAATATAGCGATATTTAGTAAAACTGCACCAAACATTTACTCTCCTAATTAGTCCTTTAAGCTAATGATAGAATCAGTATTTTATAATAGAACTTGGCACCTACAGTGGGCCTCAGTGACACATTTACACATCATGTCTGTAATGTTTGCTTGCAGATTCAAACTTAGTAATGTCAGTGTTCACATCCTGTTATGCTGTTAATCTAAATGAGCCGCTGCCAGTTCGGTGGTCGGGGTCGGGACGCTGCCATTTCTCTAATCAGCTCTGCCGTGGAGTCTTTCACTGGGAGTCTACGTCTGGAGACTTGTGGGAGCTAAACGCCCTCTGCGACTTGCATCATCTGCTGCGTGTCACAAAGCTGCAGCCATGATGGGCGCCCGTCCTGCCCCCTGCGCCCACCTGAGGGGGTTACAGTTGGCAGCCAGCACTCCTCACCTGACAGCCTTCCAGAAAAGCAACCACTTGGCTGCCAGCAGGAATAGCTTCTTTTTTTTCCTGGAGGTCAGCCCCAGTCAAGAGGAGGGGAAGCTTGGCTCTTTAAGCATTGGGCCGATTCCCAGACACACTAGCAGCTCGAGCCATGGGCCCCTTTGCTTCTGGGCTCTCGATCAGTCACTCTAAATGCAGCTCTGTGCTTTTTCCAATGAATAGACGGGTTTCATTTTTATTAAACAGCTTGATATGCAGCGTCCATGGTACATGGTGCATCATGTGCCTTTGTGTAGTTAAGTGGCGGCAACATGCTGTCAGTTCTGGTTCCGAAAAGGAATGATTTCCTAAGAGGCCGCAGTGGATGAGAGACAGCTTCAGACTGTCCTTAATCTCTACTGTTGATCATATTAGCTCAAATAATAAAACTAGACAAAACTAAGAAACAACCTGGCATAAAAACAACAACAAAAATAACAAAAAGACAACAGAAATGGCAACGATATTGTAGGAAAAGTATTTTTAACAGGACATCTTGGCAGATAAAGATTTTATAATTCAAATGAAACTGCTGTTCGGAATATAATAAACAAAACGTTTTTCAGAAATAGAATTTCCCTAGAAAGCAAAGAAAAAATGCTACAATTTACAAAAATTAGAGAACAAAATGGAACACAATGTTTCAGAAAATAAATTATTAGAACTAAACAGCAGAAAGCACAAAAATAAACAACAGCTTTTAACAAATCAGTGATTAGCTGTTTTCAACCATTTGATCTGATTTGGTATTTTCTGTAATAATTTGTGTTTTCTTTTTTTGTTACATTTTCCAGATGATGTTTAAATGATGCATTTGGTCTTGTTGTGTATGTGTTGATCTCAACATTAAAAAAAGAAGAATTCCTGAATATAAATTAAACACCTTTTTGTTCCAATTGTCATCAGTTCAAACACGTATGTGTAGCCAACCATATATGTAGGATATTGCATGTTGTTGTGTGCTGGTGAGTCTATTTAACACCATATTGCTCATATTAAAGCAGCGTAATGAGCAGTTGAGCATGTCTTCCTGCAGGTGTGGCTGCTTTTCTTTTGATGAAGGAAAAGCAAACTGATTAGCAGGTCCAGGTAAGATCTGAGCATCTTTCCCTGCCAGTGGCTGTGTGATTAAATCACACAGAGTGAGTCTCAGGGAGCCGGGTAATGAAGGGACAAGCTGGTGGATGCCTTCACACTCCCCCTCTCTCCTCCATGTCCTCCAGCTCTCCCTCCATGGAGCGGCACTGGAGCTCAGCCCAAACCTGGGACAGGAGGCTGGGTGGAGCAGAAATCCAACCCTTTGTTTGCTGTAAGTAACTTAACATGCTAAAACACGTGGAGGCTCAGAATTCATGACTCTACACAAAGCAAGAAGATGGAGCAGTCGCCACAGGATGCAGACGCTCAGCAGCCATCCCTTAATACAGCAAAGAAACTCATTTACACATTTTACTACCAAACTGATTTAATAGAGTAACAACAAAAAACAGCAGCTCTGCAAATCAATAATGAGCCAAAACAACTAAGAAATTCAACAAATCTTACTTTACAGCTACCCTGTACACACCAATAAGGCCAGGATACGCATTAAAATGTCTTTAAAATACTGTTGATGGCTTTTGGTTACAGGCAGTCCCTATTCCCAGGCCTGGCAATGGTCTTTTATGGCGAGGAACCTAATACAAGATTTCTGTTCTAGTGCAAACACAGTGGCCATAGGCACCAAGGAACAGCTGCCATATAATTGAATTAACATTCGCCTTCTGCTCCTGCACTCAGCGCTGTGCTGAGAAGTCATACAAAACCTTCTACGAGCTCCATCAACCCGCCCATGAATATGCATGGTGCCGCTGATAAATATGCACCCTGTGTCTAATGTTTGTGGAGTCGCCTACACAACGAATAAAGAGCTATACGCCGCAGACTGTCTTGGGGATTGACACCATGTATATCAAGTCGGTTGATCTTTTTTTTTAGTGGATCAGGCCCCTCAAGGCCAGGGCTGGAGGGTTGAGAAGCTCCAGTGTGATTTTAGGTCTAACAGAGACATCTAGTGGATCTGAGTCAGGCTGCATTTAACAAGGACTATATATTATATTATCCATGTAATAAACAAAAAAAAAAAAACAAAAAAAAAAAGTTAAATTTTGGGTTTGAAAACAATGATTTCTGTTATTGCAATAAATTTATTTACCAAGGGTAACTCAGAGCTGCCTATAAAACTTGATGTTACATTACCACTGATTTATCTGATGTCTTATTTTAGCCTCATCTTAATCACAGTTTAAGATTTATTCTAATTTCTTTCTCAATATCTTTTAATATATTTTGTCTAGGTAGGAAGGGGTAAGTAGTCAAAACTTAAGGAGTTCAACTTAGTTTTGACCTTTCTTCAGTGGTTTGAGGAAAATTTTAATTCTTTCACAAAATCATTTCTTCAAGGTCACCAGTTACATCCCAGCACATTCTAAGTTTATGGTGGATTTTAGAAAGAGGTTTGAAAACAGACTCCTCAAATTGTTGGAGAAGTATAAAAAAAAAACAGATTGGGTAAATTTATGAAAAACTCCCTGCCAACAACGAATTACACCACATGTTAGTGGCTTCATCCTGCAGGTTTTAGTCTTTTCCAAGGTAAAATACATCACACTCAGTGGTTAAACTACCACCTATAGGTTCTGAATAAGCCTCTAAATGATCAGATCACCATTTTAACCTCTGAGACTTTTGATTCATCTTTCAGAAATATGAATGAATAAAATTCAGGGATTTGAAGAACAACTTATATCTCAAAGATAATCGTTATTTTTTTTTTAGTCAAAAGGAAACATTTTAGTTGAAAATAGTTTACAGAATTTTTCTTAAAATTAAAAAAAAAAAGTTGTTTGTGTTTTAGGTTTTTTCCCCCCCTCATGTTTAGTCATCACTATACAGACTGAATATATTAAAAAAAAAAAAAAAGGATCTTTTAGTATAACTAAAAATCCATAGTTTCTACTTTTTGACCATTATTCCCGTTTATCCTGAACATTGTGGGATTCTCATTCCTTGAACATAATTGTATCAGATTTATTCAGGCAGATAGACCCTCAAAATAAATACCTGGATACCTCTAATCTAACAGTACAAGAACTGAAACTGTAATATGTTTAATCACTTTTTACATTTCCTGAATGTGACAAAACAAAGTTTTATCCCCTGTAAAAAAAAAAAAAAAGCTATTTTAATATAAAAATATAAACAAAATGAAGAATTGAGTCACGAGATTTGTGTAAAACTTGTTGTAATGTCCCTTTAAGCAGGTTAATGTGTGTTTCTGCAGAAATAACGACAGGCACACGTGATCTGAGCCCTTTGAGTTCAGATTTATTGATACGGCTGTGCAGTCACAGAGCATGGTGGCACACACGGCCGCCTGGCCAGCATGGGACGTAACACACACACACACACACACACTCACACACAGATTCACTCCCATCCACTCTATTCAGTCAGAGATGAACTGGACAACATAAACCAGCTGAGAGATCAAGTTTTTCCTCACTTGACCCACTGATTGTTATAAAATATAAAAACACATCAGGTGTTGAATGGGTTTAATCAGGATGCTCAGCCAGCTTCATCCAGTCCACTACATCTCCTTTTGTTTCTCTCACAAACACTCGTCTCATCACACTCATGGACAGCGCAGGTCACAGTGAGGAGAATAGAAATGCACATAAAGTATTTTGTGGAACACACACACCCACACACTCATTTATAACAGAGATCCAGACGAAACAAGGAAACAAAGCATTAAAACAGACAATCCATTTCATTGTAACCATAACAAAACACCATATCATTAGTCAGTAATACAGCTATGTTTCCTATTGTTGGTCTAAAGTCCTGGTTAATGTTCAGATCTTAGCCTATCACAGTAGCAAGTGGAGAAAACTACAAGACAGTACAGGTGTTGGTCTGTTGGTACAGAAAATAGATCCTGCTTTACCAAGTGTCAAGCAGCCCGTTACAATTACATTTACAGTTTAAAACCACTTGATTTGTTTCCATTTCAGAGCTGGTGAAGAAAAACATGAACAGACACACAGAGGGGACAGAAAAGAACTTAAAAAAGGAGCAAACAGTACAATAACCATCACAGAGCAGATAGAAAATAGACTTCTCTAAATGAAAATGAGCAAAATATACCATGGAATCTACTTTTAAAAATATTATAATCTGCAACATCTGACTTTAAAAACTGATCTCTGTCAGAGTGAAATGTTGTCAGAAGATGGTTCGGCTAGCTGCGCCCGGATCGGAGCAGATTTCAACGACATCACTAAGTTTCTTACAGGTGGGGACAAGGAAAGTACGGATAGAGGCACACAATCAGCCAGCTGGCATGCTAACCACTGACTGCATCTTTTAGGTAGAAAGAAGGTTTCAGTGCATGAAAGAAACGGCTAAATCCCAACGTGTTCTGTTAGAAATAGAACAAAAAGACGCTACAAAATGATTTCCCATAATTTAAACTACATTTTTAGTTTTGGAAACCCATTTTAGTCTAATTACCATCATATGTCCTCAAAATAAAACCCTTTAAATCAACCAAGAGCTCAATCTTGGCACAAAAAAATGGTGTAATTTCCATACCCTTAAAAAAACCCACAAAGAAACATAAACGTGTAAGGTTTATAGGAAAATATTGTCCATCACTATGCAAATTTGCAAATACTGCCAAAATGCTTCTTTTCTTTCCTTCAAATAACAGATAAAGAGCGAAAGCTGAACCGGCATCAGGTGCAACATGGTACATATTTAAAATAAGCGATACTACATCATCTCTACACGTTTCAAGCCTTGGAAACCAAGAAGCAGACACACTTTGGACTCGCAGCCTCAAATGCATCACAGAAGCATAAAAGGTTCGGCCTGCTAGGAGGTTTAGGAGCACACTGTAAACACGCTGGATAAACATCACAACAGCAACCTAAAACGGTGACGCTGCTGTGACTAAACTGCACGTCGAGAAAAAAAATGTTTAAAAAGTTCCTCTAATTTAGCAACAGTGTTGACTTTCTGCTACAGCTTAAAGACACGTTAGAAGGCATCAAGAAGAAGACATACAGTGTGACAATATTAGACACGTTTAGTGCATAAATAGTACAGGACGCAACAAATGCAAAACATAAGATTCTTCAGAAAGTTTAACAAAAACTTGTCATATTTACAAAAAACGTGAATGCATTTGCGATATGTTTTGATTTGCAAAAGCTGATTTCTCACTTTTGGACTTTTCCCCTTAAACATTTATCTTATATTACATCCCTAAATTTCTTCTGCTCCACCTCAGATCCATACATGTACAAACATTCAATATATACATTAGGGAGGACAGAAAAAACAAAAATGAACTAGTTGTAGGAAAAAAATGCATTAGAATTGCACAATGTGAATGAAAACAATGCAAACGTCACTTTTTTGTGTAACTTTGCAAACATGAAAAGCACAGGAGAAAGTTTTCTACATCAGAGAACTCGCTCCAAAATATTAGTTCTGATGATCTGTGGATGCAACTCCAGTGTACCGTACATACAGATATTGTGCATGCTGTTTAGCAGTCATAAAAGTCCCTCTGAATGAGCATCTTTTCTGCATTTTGTCATGTTTTGTAAAAAAAGTTAACATAATGTAGCTGTTTTGATATTAACTTATAAATCTCATAAATTGTTCTAGTGAGTGAAAGTGGGACTTTTAAAACAGCTACATGTTTGTGATTGACTTAAAAATATTTTTAAAAAGCAAAATATGAGCAGCAGCGAGCTAAACGCTACTCCTTCATCCCTACTGGTGATGTTTTAAGGTAAATACATATTCTTAACAGACTTTATAAATAAGCAGGTGGAGATGGAATAATGCACACATCCTTGTATACAAGGTAAAAATATCACGAACAACGTAAAAGAAAATAAACACAAAAGGAGAAAACATGAAGACAAATGGAAGCAAAGGTGCCAGTTTTTTGGTAACCTGTAGAGGGCGACACAGTCCAACTAATTGGCCTTTCTTCTGAAAAAAGTCACACTCGTTTCAACAGGTTCAGGTCAACAGCAGCCCAGTGATGTTCCTCAGATGTTATTCCATCACTTCCTCTGCTTTAATGAAACAGGACACGATTATCAGGTTATGCAATTACAAAAAGATTGTTATTTTAAATTTAAGTTTTCAGTCATTACAATAATTCCTTTCCTTTTTGTATTTATTCAAGTTGTAAAACAATAATCCTAATTTGGTTTTAAGTTTTAAACTCACCTTTTATTTCTTTGTTCTTTTTGTTGTCACCATCCGGAGACTCAACCTCTTCTGACAACTCTCCTAAAAAAAATCAAAAAGTCTAGGTTTTATCCTTTTTATACATGTTAATTATACATGCTTCAAAATATATTTAGACTCAAAAAGGTTGTTTTTAAACTGGATGAGATGTTGGTAAATCTGTGTGTGAAAACAGAATAATGTCCATTATTCCCTACAATTTGATTCAGAATAATGGCACATCTTCCACTTTTTCCATTTTACTAATAAAATTATTGTTTTCCTCAAAAAACAAAATGGATTTCAATTGACAAAAAACGTGTATTTACTGGAGGAAAAGTTCTTATTTAGGCAAAACTTTGACTGTTTTTGCACATATGAGAATGTATGGTTTATCTATCTAACATAACTACTAACACAATGCTTTTACACTTTTGAATAATGAGTTAAATTGAATTAAGCACCACATACATAATCCAACACTGAATTTGCATTAGGAAGCCACAGAAGGAAGTACCGTTCTGCAGCAGAGGGCTGTGCTGCGTGGTGCTCCCAGGCGGCTCTGCCTCCTCCGGCTCCACAGTGTCACCATCTGGTGGTCTGCTGACCTCTGCTGACTCGGGTGCCTCCTCATCCAGTTTGTTCTCCTTCTGTTCAGGGTGCTCAGATTCTGTGTGGACCTCCTGGGGCTCCATAGCCTCCTCCTGTTGAGCCGTCTCCTCTGCTTCCTTTTTAGCTCTCTCCTCGGCCTCTGAGGTCACATTGAGAACATTTAGCAAATGTGAGTGTGTCCTTATGTGCTTTAGTTCTTAACATCTAAGTTTAGTATCAGTAAATGTTGACAGAGCTCAACAAGTGGTTTAATCCATCAGAAAGAAAGAGCTTAAAGCTGCAGTAACAGAATATGTCCACTTGATGGCAGCAAAACCAACTGTATATAGATTGTAAGTGATTAAAGTGGGAAACTGGGCTGTTTTTCTTGTTTCTTGGCCACATTCATATATAAATATAGTTATAGTAATAGTTTCTAAGTTTGCCTGCACCTTTAGCAGCCTGGGATTTCCACCTCTCTCTGTTCTGATAGACGTCCTCGTTCCACAAAGCCTTGAAGCTCTTCATGTCCACCGTCAGGAGAGAGCTTTGGCCGGACGAGCTGCTGTCAGAGCCCACGCTTTTGACACTGTGCCTCTTGGTTTCATCTGAGCTAATACTGTTCAGACTGCAACGACAAAATAAAAATTAGATGGGATAAGGTCATTAAATTCTCAACATGACAGAGAGTCTGCAAGCTGTTCAGCGAGGATAATGATTTGAGGTGTGTTCCAACATTAGTATGGTAATTTTTACCACCGTGTTCACAGTCCTTTTTTATTGTTATTGCTTGCTGCTGTTTGCAATCAGTGCAATCAATAAAGTAAATCAGAAGCTGATTGCAGCATTACTAGTTTTGCAAATATTTTAAAGACATCGGCTGTGACAAAAACTTCATGTTATAACGGAGTTTATGGAGTCAAAGATAAATGTTTTTTCTTATAAAGCTCAATTTAAGCAGCATGCATTGTTCTCCACAACATGTAAAAGCACTGAAATCTCCTAAACAGGACAAACATCCACCAGACAAACACCAAATGACCTAACTGGTATTTATTTTTATGGTTCGATTTGTGTCACAACCCCCCAGAATGCATCCGTTTGCAGAGCTGTGGACTCAAGTTACATGATTTGGACTTGTCTCAGTAACTTCAATAGTACTAGTAATAAGTTATCCTTTATTGATCTCCTTAGGACAATGACTTATCTGCATTTAACCCATCCGAGAGGTGCAGTGTTTTTGAGTTAGACTCTTCAGAGAAAATAAAAACTATTTTTAATTCATCCTGTGATTCCTGCAGCTTTAAGCTAAATGACTCATTTAGTTGAAAAACAAATGTACGAATGTGTACACATTAAACATTTGTGACATTCTCTAAAACCTCAAAGACTTTGTGTCAAAACCAGTTATTAAAAGTACACAGACTGCCAACTAGTCAGTGCAACCTCTGTGTATACACTGTATGAGCAGACGTTAGCTGTAGACACATCGTCTGATTTGTGACTTAAACAGAAAAGTTCAAGTCTTAAAAAAGAACTTTCAGTTTTATCTGAACTAAAAAGAGAAGTAGGTAAACCACGGCAGACAGACACCGCTACAGATGACTGAAAGCTGCTCTAAATGTTGTTAATGGACAGTCTAAGGATTGCCACAAGCAACCAAGTGTAAGTATGAGTTTTTACACTCTGTTTGCTTTAACTGGAGCTCCACTGAGTAATGCTAATGATCGCTGTTAAAGTGAACAGCGAGGCTGAAATTGATGTCCAGGTGCAAGTAAAGCTGCAGAGCCAGACTGCCAGAAAACTGCTTTATTATCCAATAAAGCTTCTTTGCAGAATGGAAGGTATTTTTATACTGTTTCAGTGTATCGTAAATATTAGAAACACGATGTCAAGTGCAATGTTCTGTGCTAATTTGGAAGCTTTTGCAAAGCTATAGCTGATGTAGTGCAAGGCTGGAGGAAAAGTATTGAGCCAACAAATTAAACCAACGGAGAAAAAAATTACTTCCTTTTGTATCTCTGTGGGAATTGTGTAAACCAATTCAGCTCGAAGGCCCATTGCTGATCATGGACGGTGAGGTGAGCTCGACTAGCGTCTCTAAAATGCCAATTTCAAGGTGCATGGTTTTGCCAGATGAAAGGTGAAGACATTTCCACGCAATGAAACGGATTACTCAAGGAGGGCTCATCTGCTTCTCCCAACACTTCCATTAGACATGCTGTAAAAGAGCTGTTGTGCTTCAGTTGCGTCATTGAGCCAGCTAAAGGTTTGAGAGGTTAAAAAAACAAAGTTTTCATCCTTGATTACCCAGAGTGGTTGATCAGAATGTATCCAGACTTCCAACTGGTCACCTCTGAGCAGCATTTAAAGATTCCAACCTTTTATTGTTTTAGTTAAATGATCCTTTAAAGCTCACCTTGAACGTCTAAAGCTAGAGAGACCTGAGTGCGAAGCCTCGTCGATAAGCGGCGTGACGATCCGCTCCATCATGTCTGTGAGCACAGTGAAGGTGGGCACCACAATGAAGTCTATGAACCCTGAAAAGGGATCAGCAAAGAAAATGTCAGCAAGTCTATGAAATGGGTTTAGTACACACCTGAAGGAAGGCCAGAACAATCACTGTGAGCAATATTATAACACAATATTACCTTAAAATGTGACTACAAGCATTTCTGATCTTTTTAAATACTGGTTGGCTTTCAACAAGGGGTTCAAGTCTCTTGGTTTTTTGTTGTTTTTTGTACTGTCAAATAGTAGTTCGAGATATATTGCATCTATCTGAAAAACACCACTATGAAAAATACTTTCTTCAACTCATTATACAACAAAAATATCAACAGATGTACTATTATTCTCTGGAAAATGTAATGACACCCTTTGCTTGAGAATCTGGCATTGCTCTCTTTAGGAGAAATAAAAATGCGGAGGCGTTTTGCATAATTGCACACCAGTCTCAATTCTGACCACCCTTCTTGTAAAATTCTTTCACTTGTAATATGTTTACTCCAAAAAGCCTCACTTGAGTGTATACTTTGAATGCTGTGGGTGGCGTAAACACTGTAAATGTAGAAGCCACTCACCAATCTGAGACTGCGCCACCAATGTGGATTTTCTGTCGCAGAGTGGAGAGAAGGGCAGCCCGAGTTCAGCCTCTTTGTCCCCCTGCAAACATCGAATTCAACGGTCAAGAACACTCTTTGGTTTGGACTCTATAAGAACACACCACAACCCTTTAAGCCATCAGACTTCTGATCTGTCTGCGCCCTATCCAAACCCACAAATATCTTTCATTTTCTCCTCCTATTTGTCACAAACAGATGAGATGGGAAGTGGAGAGGCAATATTCTTTGGAGAAGCTATTTACTGGCAATTCACATCCCGAGAGACACAAAGCCTCGTGAAAGCAGCCACAATGACAATAGCACTGATAATGAGAACAATGAGGATTAATAATGAAAGAGATGAAAGCAACATGGCAGCTTTTAGGCCCATGTCTCTCTTGATGACTTGTACAAATACACAATCTATTATTTATAGGCAAATTCATTGTTTAATTAAACAGGATTTATTGTATACTTCAATCTTCCATGGTGTTGCCTTTTGTTTTGAATAAATGCTTAAAAGTATAATTACATAAGTCAAAAATAAATCCTTTGGAGGGAAGTGCTGGCTAGAGCACTTTATTAAAACAGTTAGTCATCAGCATTGTGAGTTTACTCTTGACGCTTCACTCCTGTCATATAAAAACGATTAAAAGAAATGAACTGACCTTGTAGATTAGAGGAGTATTTTGACCATTTTGCAGCGATTCTGTCTTACAGTTATAAATAATTACTGTTTACCCGTTGCTTCTTGACAGCCTCAGTTTAGAATTAAGACAGGACTGATGAGCAGCCAAGACCAAAGTCTACTGCTGCGTCTTAAAACTGCTCCTAAATCTAAAATGTCATAGCGACTGAGATCGTCTTTATTTTTACGTTCATTTTCACATTAAATGGTAATTTACATAGAACTCTATAGTTATTAACAAGTGTAAATATCACAATATGAATTCTATGTGAACAATCTTTGATAAACTTTACACTGCTGAAAATTTTGCATGACATTTATACTTTGACAGAAGAATTGAGGAGCTCCTGTTTGATTTGACCCCTGAATGAATGAATGAATTTTACTTTTATGCAATAATGATGGCAGTGTAAAGATTTATAAGCTATTGCAGGATGAATCTGGGGTGAAACTTTGGAGAATGAAGCAGTTTTAAGACAGCAGCAACACACTTTGGTCTGGGCTGCATTATATCATCAACATCTGCTGCACAGAAACTATTAATACCTCTCACTAGGGCATCTGCAAATCTATAACAGGGTCAAATTTAAACTCTACATTATGACACTCCAGGGCAGCTTTTAAAAAAGGCTGATGTTAGGTCAAAACCCATTTCTCTTCATGTTTTCTTTACAAGCATCCAAACCAAACAGCTACTAGAACAGCTCTCTGAGAACGTCAGGTGGATCCACTCACCTGTCTGAAGAACTCCTCAAGCAAAGAGGTGGTCCAGCGGTGGTGGAGGTCCCAGCCTTTGGCTGGATGGCTGATGTCGGCGGTGTGCAGAAGCAGGGACAGGGCTTTGGGTTTGTCAATGCTGTAAAAAACACATTATAATTTACAAACTAAAAGTCAAAGTTTTATCTATTTGTTGCTGTTTTGTTTTATTTTTAACACAATTCAGTCAGCAGCACCCTACAATATGTGAGCTGTAAACCTCAGACAGCTTTAACGTGCAGAAATGCTTGAACACTTCTAAAGAGTACAACAAGCCAAACCTTATCTTTATTTTTAGAGATGACATGGTGAATGACTTTTAAACGGGACGACACATTTACTGGAAATGTAAAAGTGATTCATTTTGTAAGAATAGACCGAGAAGTTTAGGGAATTTATTGTTTGCAGCAAGATGTTGCATAAGTCTGGCAAGAAATACCGGTACTCATTTTTGCAAACATCTGTTGAGGCGGCGGTGTCAAAGTCAGTGAAACAAAGATACTGAACAAACTGCTAAAACATAAAAGCTGGCTCCTTACTGGAGACGCTTCTGTGGACCCTACGGTTGGCAGTGGGAAAAAAGTGCTGCTAAACATAAAAGACTAATTGAGTATACACAACCTACTGATGAAAGGACCTACAGTCTGAGGCTCCTTCAGCTCCTTCAGCTAATAAAGACCAGTAGAAGCTGATTCCTGCATTAACCATTAGACAGAACGACCTTAGGATGAGTCTGAGGTTTTATTGGCTTTTTTATCATTTAGAATTTTATCAACATTTTAATATTGTTCATAGAAATTTAATTTCAAGAAGCCCATCGTATCACGATGGGCATCATTAGGCAGTGAGCATAATATTGCTGCATATTCCTTACTTGCTAATATTTCTACACTTATGTATAAACAATATATAAAGAGCTGTGAAAATAATTTGCCTCCTTACAGATTTAGATCTGAGAACCTGAGTAAATATAAAATGTAGTTTTCAAGTAATAGTATCATTAATTAAGGGAAGAAAAAGCTATTCAAACTGTCCTGGCTCTATGAGGAAAAAACAACTAACTGCCCCTAAACGTAGTAACTGGTTGTCCACATCGCTGTGGAGGAGTTTTGTCTGACTTGTTTTTTGCAGAATTGCTTTAATTCAGCCACATTTAGGGTATCCAGCATAAACAGGCTGTTTATGTTTATAACCCTAATATCATTAATAATAAAGGATTACATTTTATACTTTTCAAGAAACTCAAACTGCTTCACAGAGGATCCATTATTCAAGCAAACGTTCACTCTCTGGTGTCAGTAAACTACATTTACCCTGAGGCAGTCTGAAGGAGGCGAGGCTGCTGCCACTTCACACCATCAGCCCCAATGACCACCACCAACATTCACACACAGGTAAGACAGGTGAAGTGTCTTGTTCAAGGACGCAACGACAAGGTGACTAGAACGGAGCTGGGATCGAGCTGCCAGCCCTTCAGTTACCGACGACCCATTCTGCAGCCTGTTACCTCTTGGTGCAACAGGACACACACCTACAAAAAGTTTGTTTCATCACTCAACTAAATGTTTCTAGGTATCATCAAAATGTTTTTGTTAAATGTGAGACAGACCTTTGTGTTCTTTCTGCCAGAAATGGTTTTAGTCTTGGAACTCTTTCATGGAGGATAACTTTTGCCTCTGTCTCCTTTTATTGTTAAATCTTGACCTCTGTTTATCGATCAAGAATCTTTATTATCCCCTAGAGGCTGTGGTTACAACAACAACATCAAAACAACATGCACGCTACATCAAGTCATTTGAAAATACCATCACCTGCAGGGATAAATGAGTCTGCTGGTTCTGCACCTTGGTAACAGATATGGTAGCATTCTGAACTCACTGTGAAGAGAGTGAACTGAATCTGCCAGGATTAGCCTGGCACTGACCTGGCCTGGTGCACATCAGTGAGGTTAGTGAGAGCTTAGCTTTAACCAAGTGAGAGCTGCAGGATTTTAGATGTTGTTCTGGGTTCTTTTGTTCTTAAATGTCTTTAGAATAGGGCAGAATGCGTTGCTTTTAGAGCTCCTTTAGCCTGCTTCATGTTGTCCTGCAGGTTTTCTTAATTCTACAGGTCTGGCAGTAATCAGGTAATGAAAGTGAAGTTTAGCTGCCTTGTCTTTAGGATTACAGTCACCTAAATTACTGAGAATTTTCAAAGACAGACTTTTAAGTTAGTTTTATCACCTGATCTAATGAGGAGAGCTTCAAGGTGTCACACCAGAACAAAAACACTAACTAATCCTTCTTAAACAAGTGCTGAAGTACATGTAGACATGGATGATCATATTTATACTATAATGTGTTCGCTCAAAGATCAAGACAATCCAAAATGAGGATCCCTTTAATCATTCTGCCTCATTAGGCTAATCGGGCCTCCACACTGGAACATAGCGTGGAGATGAATCTCCCCACCTCATCTGAAATGGTGTGAGACGTCACCTGATAACCATATCAAAATATCTTGTTTAATGGAGTGATGCATGAATGAACAGCCATGGGCAAATGTGGAAAAAGAGGGAGACAAATGGGGTGCAGACGCACAAAAACAATCTACACATGTGCACACAGCACAAGGTTAAACAGAGGTGAGAAGGACTGGCTCACATTTTGCCTCGTTTCATTTGTGGCAGATTGAAGTGCACTCTAAGCAG
Organism: Callopanchax toddi; assembly: GCA_006937965.1. Lineage (NCBI taxonomy): Eukaryota > Metazoa > Chordata > Actinopteri > Cyprinodontiformes > Nothobranchiidae > Callopanchax > Callopanchax toddi. Next base: position 158,443 of record SSNR01000522.1, read on the forward strand.
GCCTGCAGGAGACTGGTTAGAATTACTTCACATTAAGGCCCATTCAGCACTGCTGCTGCTTGCAGACTGCAATCTCTTATTTATGTGCATGAGTATGTAGTGCAGCAGGATGATTACCTTGCACTCAGAACCTTTAGTTTTTAAGGTACATTCACAAATCCACAAAGTATAAAGTTATTATATATACTCCAGGGAAGGTATTTGTCTTCACGTCGGTGCCTCTAAGCAGTTTTCAGTTCTGTGACAAGTGTTTGGGACTGTCACCATAAAAGGAAATAACCTGAAGGTCAACAAGTTTCTTGCAGCCTGTTCTTGTCAGTGATGCAGCTACATCAGTGGTGATGATTCATCACAACATATGATAGTTTGCCTGATAGCTCTTTTATTTCTGTCCTCCAGCTGCAGCTCTTTGTCTGCGTTTACGACAGCAGATGGTTTCTGTGGTGGGTTTGTACTCAGAATGTGTGAAAAGGAAGTTCTGTTAGGAAGTACTTCAAGATACACAGCCACAGCCGACCTTGGGAATGTCTGAAAATGTGCAGAGAAAGATGAAGTGATACAAAACTTCTAAGTCTCTTTGTTTTATTTAGTCTTGGTAAAGCAGTACAAGCCTATGAGAATGTTCAAAAGGAACAACTTTGTCTTTTTTAAATAACTTGAAGGATGTGATAAGGAGCACCTTCCTATTATTTATTACCTAAACTTCAAATTGTAGGTGACGTGATGAATTATATAGCTTTGCTGTTTAGGTTTGGTTTTTATCAAAAGCTTTGGAAACACCAAGTGAGTTGAGAGGTTATCTCTCTAAGAAAGGCTCTAGCTTGGCTTCAGTGTGTACAGGGAACAGGTGACGTCCATTTATTATCCTAGTAATGAACCACACACTCACACAATAAAAGGTTATTGAATGACAGAAACGACTTGGCACCAAGACACAGTAACGTGCTGAAATAATCAATAAGAAACATGTTGCAGGAGTTAAAGCAGAAACAAAACAAGCGCCCCCTAGTAGGTCGCTACATGTTAAGCTCCACCCCGCCAGGAAAACATATTAGGCATTTGTACAAAAACAAAAAGTATATTTCAGCTTTACTTTGTTTGCAACTGGAAAAGATTGAGACAAGTTTTCCACCTTTAATTTATTTTGATGGTTCTTTCAGCGTGCACTACTTAAACAAGCTATTGATTTGAGCAGAGCTGCTGCTGCATTCACTCTCAGTCTGCTGCAACTACAAGGAAAGGCTAATGCAAATGATAATTTATCATTTATTTCACCGCAAATCAACGTGCAATTTGCATTTGTAGAGACTGCATTGGGATTAGACTTTTATCAAGTTTGGAAACGGATTAATATGATTACAACCACATTAGGGAAGTGTCTACTGAAGCTAAAAATCTGGAACATTTTATTGAGATTGCATTCATATTGGCTGCACAGCTTTAATCTTACTTCATGTCTTTGAACTAAAGCACTTTTTAACGAATAGAGACGAATTACCAGTGAAAATGCAAGCAGGAAGCATTTTGCAGCTGCACATTTACACCTGAAAAAACCAAAGGTACAGAGGTCCCTTCTGTTCTGAAAGTCCAACAGTCAGTCAGTCAATAAATTATGTAAGATCCAGTTCTTTCTATAGCTGCTTGACAAAAACACAGAGCCTGTGGTCAAACTGTTTGTTTAGAGCTTCAGCCTCGCGTTCTAGGTTTGAACCTGGCCACCTTTTTCACTGCCGAGCAGAAGATTTGTGAAACACCATCCAGGACTTTGAGTACAGGAAAACAAGCTGTTTGTACCTGAGAGTGTTGTTAGTTACACTCTGCTCCATTATGCTGTAAAATTCATGATCTTTGGTGCTACTTGGCAGGAACACATTGATTTTGAGCCCACTGACCCTTCGGGTTGCTGCAGGTAGTTTTTCATGGCTTTAACTTGCTGGAAGTGGCAGGACATGTCTGTGGCCAGCACCATCTCAATCACCAGAGCCCGCAGCTCTCTGGACGAAAACAACGGGGAGAGAAACACAAATGAGCCACATGCTGTTTAATGAGCTGTCAAACTTGCAGGTACTGAAAACTGCTTAAGAAAATGAAAGCTATTTATAATTTCTCTTTTCACAAGTGTCGGCTTATTGCATAATAAATCGGATTGCAGCGGCCTTCTGTGGTGTGTCATCACATAACAGCTTCATTTGGGATAAAGTTGTTAAACCTTGACGATGATCTATCTCCTTATTTTTGTCCAGAACTAATCTAGATAAAGGATGGATGACTTTACTTTGTGCACACTGACAGAATGTTACGCTTTCTGGGTTTATATCTTGCCAGCTACTTGCCTCTGAATGTTCTCACCAGTTTTGATTCTCTTTGCGCTCACTCAACCTTTTTTCAGTCGCTTATCTTTTTGTTCGAGTATGTGTGTCACAGACCTCCAGTCATCCTTGGAGAGGTTGTAGAGGATGTTCATTTCGTCGTCGTCCTGCAGCAGGCGGTAAGCTGCGCTGACATGATGACTCTCCAACACTGAGCGATCATTATACAGGATGGCTGTGTCTGACCTGTCAGATCAAAACACAATCAGACACTTTAAATTGCTCCACACTGGGAAAAAAGGCAAAAAGACCAAATATGGACTTCTTTTAAGTTGTAACAAGTCTAATTTCTCACTACACAACTATTTTGTTGATGTTATAGAAAGTTCATGAATAAAAAGAAAAATATAAAAACTCCCAAGATGGTAAAATTAACATAGAAATAGCTTCATTTAATGATTTACACAGAAAATAAAACAAGTTTGATGTGTCTGTTCAGCCTCAACACTGAAGATTTCAAAGTTTGTTTAAGAAGTGCAATTTTTGGGGAGATTTTAAAGTTTTGAGCTCATCTGCACATACATTCCGCTATTACTGCACTGCAGGCGATCACAGTGTGAACGTAAAGCTCCCTAGCTGAAAATGAAAACATTGATTGGGTGAGTCAGTGCCGTGCATTTTTGATTTCATCATCCATTACCTTGTCTGGATGTGGAAGTTGTTTGTGGTTCCTGTGTGCTCGTAGTCGTGCACCGCGGCCGCGAAGATCATGGCAAAGATCTCAAGTTCAGTCAACCAGTGCTGCAGGGAAAGGAAAGAAGAGAAATGAGAAGAGGAGGAAGAATAGAGGTAGAGATAAGGAGGTGTAGAGGGATATCAGGAGGGTTACACGGGAGAAAGAAAGGTGTTGAGTAGAGTAGGCAAGGAGAAGGAAAAGTTAGAAAAATTGACAGAAAAGGATGATGGGAAAGTAACAAACGCAAGGAGGAAAAAACGAACAAGAAAAATAAGACGGCAGGGCGGAGAAATGCAGGGAAGGACGCATTAAACCATAGGGATGTCGAGATAAATGATGCAAATATGAATTTGTGAGTAGGAATACATTAGACAGGGATGAAAAAAACAACAGAGAAGAGGACGATACAACAAATATCACTGAATAAACTTCAGAATAGAGGAGCTCTATTGAGGAACAGCTTTTAAACAGTCTGTTTAACACCCATTAGCCCCTCTAGTCTAGTTTGTCATCATTAGCAAATATAAATAAAAAGGTCACGCTCTCTGCAATTCTGTTATGAGCTAATGATGTCAAAAGGTCACACAGAACACCGAGTGTTTCTATAACTGAGCCCGACATAAAAACCTGACTGCAGCTACAGATTCCAGTCATCATTTCCATCAATCTTTTCTTTGAATTAAAGATGCACTCAGCTTAGAAATAAATCTAAATTTAAATAAACGGCTTGTTTCCCTTTTTAAAAATTTAACCAACAGACAAAAACCTAGAGATACTCATCACATCGTACTAAAAGAAAAGCATTCAAATGTTAATCTACTGTAAAATCTGAACTTTTATTAGATATTTTTCTTATTTTTATTTATGAGAATGGTTATGAGTGTGTGAAGAATGAAAGCAACAGCATAAAGAGTTGCACATTCATCTGTGTGCCGGCACACAGTTCGGGGATTTAGCTCAGGAGGCCCAGTCGATAACGGTGACTAATCAGCGGTGGGTGGAGGGGGAGTCATTAAGTTCAGGATGGGGACGAGATGGCCAATCGGGTCTGTATTTCTTCATGAGCCAGTTTTATGAATGACCTGTTGATTGTTGATTTATTGGAGTCTGGAGGGGCTTGCAAAATGATAGATACTGTTCTGCTGCTCTCCCAAGAGCCAGTGGTTGAAGCATTAGTGTGGTTTACTCTGCGAGGCACAGCCCCAAGAAACACGCCATGTTGACAGCTGTCGCAGCCACCTTATTAAGGTGATTAAATAAAAACAGAACCAGTAGGAGTGGGGGCGGCCTTCTGGATGGCCATTTGGAGACTCTGAACTCTGGGTAGTTTCTTTTTTTTAAATAATGTGTCACAAAAGCCCTAAAGTCACCCCTGTGAGAAAGTGAGGAATGTAGGTCACTTGATCCAAAAATAATAAAAGCAACATAAAATGTAAAATTAAAAAAGTTATTAGACTTAACGTCTAATAACTTTTTTAGAGTTGTTCCTAAATAAGTTCTCCGGAACAAAAAAGACATATTTGGAAGCTGTGTGTCGAGCAAAGCTGCAATTAGGCTTCCGTCAGCTGACAGCGATGTTCTGAATGCTGTAGGGATAAAAACCCTTTCATTTTACAGACTAAGCTTCAATCCAGCAAGCTTTCTCTAACCAACATGTTCAACTTGTTTATATAAATGCTGAGACAGCTTAGGCAAAAATGATGCAATCTCTAATCTAAGGCTGTGTATTCTACTCACCACCATGCCGGTCTTGAGGAGCAGGTAGTGCACGGTCTGCGTGACGTCAGCGGCGTGGATCAGGTTGTGGTAGGGGTTTTTGTGTTTGCTGTATCCGACTTCCAGGGCTTCCACGAATGAAACCACAGCAGAGATTGGGATCTGTCGACAGACACCGAACGTCTGGGAGTTATAAACTCTACAAACACACTCGTGCTTTAAGTGATGTGATTTAAATATGTGCAGCATCTGAAACTGATGTCATAAAACCATTTGGGCTTCTGCAGACCATGATTACATTTTCATATCAGCATCACTGCTGTTACTTTCACCTAGATGCTGCCACTACGAGTGGATTGTGGCAGCTATTAGCAGCTGTAGGAAACTCTGCATAACTATGAGAGCAGATGAAGCGTGTCAAGAGACTTCCATAAAATTATGAAATATATCCAAACAATCCTGGTCCTAAGGGACTAAAAAGAACACGCTCATTTCCATCAAATCAGGCAAGTTGAAGGTTCTTGTCAGCTGTGAAAAGTGTTACTTCCTCCTTGTTTTAATGACAGCGAGGAAGCGATGCAACACGTTTTATCTCTGTGACTTTACCTTGAAACGGCTAATGAGATCATATCTTGTGAGCAACTCGTAGAAAATGAATTTAAGCGCGTGATCCCCGCTGGCCTCGTTCAGCGCGAACACATCGAACGACCATTTGTCAACATTCTGCATGAAAAAACATTATTAAACCTCTCAAGTTATTTATTCACCATAAATAAAAAGAATAATAGCTAATTATTCATGCACGTGTGTACATTTTAATACCTTCAGCACAGATATGACAGATGCGGGGTAACTGAGTCCCACCATATTGGAGGTGCGTCGGTACATCCTGTTTGAGTGAGATAAAAACATCAAATGAAGAGCACCGCTGAGAGTAAACACTAAAGGTTACCACACTGGCCCCAAACCACAGCCTGGAAGGTTCCCCACTAAGACTGAACCTTCAAATCAACACAACTCAGTGTGAAATGTGTCAGAAAGGTTAAGTTGTGACAAAATAAATGTTGCTTTAGGTCTCAGGTTTTATTTCACTCAGCCTGAAACTGCAAAACTATGTGAATCGATTCTCAGAAGGAAGCACGAGATCCTGTTGGTTCAATGCAATGATCTATGATTAGTATAGGTTTACATGAAAGATTTTTGAATGGATTTTCACCAGAAAAGGTGGATATTATTTGGCTTAGGCTGCACCACACTGTTCCACCTTATTTCCCTCATCCTGCTTTTTCCAGTCTTCCTTCATTTTAACCAGCAGGCTGTAAAAACAGATTAGGATAGGAAAGATTATAGCTTACACGGTTGAAGCTTCCTGATATAAACAAATGCATGTTGCATGTTACTGTGTGATAAAGCACAGCCTTGGAGAAAAAGCAGGCTGTTTGTAACTCTCTGAATGACGGTGATTAGCCAGGCTTGCCAAGGCCGTGATGAAGTGCCGTCGACTCAGGTCAGGCTGCTCTGTGCAGAAACATTCCTAAAAACACACTGAAAGTCTCAAGCAATCAAGTTTAAACAAATACAGCATCAAAGTTTTAATTATTTCTCTCCATCTAAGCTGGAACTAGTTTGGACAACTATGCGTTTTATAAGGATATTCATCTAGAGGATATTCTAGTTTTTTTATGAGCATATTTCTTGGAATAATGCATAAAAATGTCATAATGTAAATGAAATTTTGTCTAGAGAAGGAAAAACACTTGATTCCATCACTACAGTATAAAACACACAATAGTTTGGGCCCTGTTTTGAAACTTGAATATTTAAAGACAAACAAAAAGTAAATTATTTCTACATAAAAATGCAGAGTCCAACAAAAACTGATCTAAAGCGTTGTTTCCCCAAAGTTGGGCTCAATTATAGGTCATGAAACACCAGGTAGAGGGTCTCCATGAAGTTTAAAGAAATCTAATTAACTTTAAAAAATGATTGTTGTTGGCATATTAAGCCTAAACTGTTACAAAGAGATAAAAACAGGCAGAAGAGGTTTAAAATGATCAAATGTTTGCATGGCTGGTTAACTATGTTTACGTACTTCAACCATCAACTTCGGGGGTCATCATGAGTCTCTTGGACTTTTATTTTGTAGGTCAAACGTTTGAGAACCACTGATCTAAAGCACAAAGAATTATTGAATTAAAATTTAATCAAAAGGAAAAGATGAGAGCTGATGTGAGCAGCTCATTCGTGGAGTTGATTTAATATCTTAGTGTGAAGAATGTTGTGCATCAAACGTGCGTTTTATAAAACTTTACCAAAAAATAATGCAGCTTGGAGTAATTTGGATGGTTAGCTTGAAGTAGAGACATCAAAATAACATAAAATATTTTCCCGTCAAACTAAAATGCACTCGTTTGGTTTAAAATATGTAATTTATGTAACTACTTTAACATACAGTGTACATACTTAGTAAAAACACACAAATACACACGAGTTCTGTCCTTGTTCATTTGTTATGCAGGAGCAAATTAAACATGTTGATAGAATTTCTTTAAGTCGCTCCAGGCAACTCTGGTTTGGTTTCACAAGTGATGGATTGGTAACATCTGAGGGGGTGGGGGGTGGGGGTGGGGGTAACAGTCCACATCAATTATTTACCATCTGTGACTGCATGACTGTAGATTTACCTCTCGACAAATATCCCGGCCTGAACGGCGTGGACGATGCTGCGGAAGCGAGGTTTTTCTTCATTCCGTCGCAGCATCAAGCCCATCTGTCTTGTGAAGGTGGAGGCCAGCCAGTCTCGCACCTCCGAAGGCACCGACTCTGACTGGATGTCACTGAGCTCATCCTCTGTGTCCACCAATCGCCTGTAGGGAAGGATGTCGTACAACACAAAATAAACCACAAAGAGAAAAACGGGTAAAATGTAAAAAAAAAAAAAAAAACAGCCTGTTGGGGGAAAAACACAAATCCTAGACGTGTCCAGTACATCGCCTCTTACGTAAAACCAAAACATCTCAGAACACAAATCCTATTGAGTGACATCATTTTCCATGGACTGACATGTGAAGAGGTCAAAGGTCTCCAAAGCCTCCAAACTGAAACATGTTCTCATGGCAAAGAGAAAGCCTTCACATAACACAGAGGGACGTTTCTGCTCTTTATCCTCCGTCCTGGACTGGAATCAGCCTGTTGGTGACCCTAATCTGTTTGAATCTAGATGATGAGAGATTTACATAATTCCACAAGCCTGTCCGCAGCTCAGATTTGGGAACATTGTTTACATTTTCTATTCGCAACAATTTCTTAAGAATAAAAAAATATCTCCAGGATTTCCCCCCTAAACCAGACCTTGAACTCTCCGGTCTGGGAACACCTTGGGATCCTCCAGGACGAGCTGAGGACGGGGGTGAGGGAGAGGGATGACTGGGCTCCCCTCCTGGACCTGTTACCTCTGATATATGACCTTGGAAAGAGCTAGAAGATGGATGGATGTTTCCCAAACACCTTTCAATGTTTAACTTCACAAAACAGTTTTCAAGCTGTAACATTTTTTTGAGAAACACTGATTTTGTGCAGAAAAACTTGACTATGATGCTTTATTTTGCAGACTGGAGTATCTGAGTTATTCAGTTCAAGGTCTGATATGACGTTTAAGGTCAACATACAGTAATAGAAATGAGATTCTGTGACTAAGGAGGAAAAGGAAACGGTTCAGGTTAATTTCCATAGTAATTACAGTCATCAATTTTACAGTCTGGCCATCAAGAGCACCGCTCCGTTTTTCTCCACAAGTGAGGCACGTCAAACCACTGTCGGAGGCTTCTGCTCTTCTTACCTCGTCTCCTCGATGTAAACAGATTCAAGCACAGATGCTGCGTACTCGAGGTTTTTCTTCAGGTCACCAAGCGAAGCCTCCCCTCTCTCCAGCTGCTTCACCAGACATCGTAATCTAAAACAGAAATCCAGCAGTCGTTAAACAAATGGGATTACACTCATCTCACACCGACATTAGAAATTAATTGTAACTCGTTGTGGATTCATCTTGTTTGAGTTCCTGCTGCTCTCAAGCACTTTTTTCCCTCATTTACCTGAAAATGCATGAACAGACAGCATAAATATTAATTATATTCACATCATTTATTGTTAGAACGATTGTATAAGAATTATTGACTAATTTATTCAAGGTTGCAGCTACAAATCATTTGGTTTCAAAATCAATGATTAAGTGTTTTTGTACTAATTAAAGAATTAATGCTCCTTTTCTTTGGCATTGATTAAATTTGATTGCACTTGAGCTTTTTGATCATTTAACTCAGTTAGGAACTGTACAAAGTAAATATTAACCAGACATTTGATGTTATTCCTTTAAAATATAATATTCTTCCTATAAGACTCAGTTGTAATCTAGTCTATTTTTTCCAAAACAGGCATGCTCCTTCATGAAAAGCAGGCAACATTTAGTATATTCAATAAAGGCTTTATCTCATTCATGTCCATTTCCAGCTCCACAGCGCTGGTGTTTTACATGTAGGATCCCTGCTGGGGACACATAATTGGAACTGAGCAACTGTTAACATCATTAGTTCCACCTGAGTTTTTCTCCCAACATGTCTGCTGTTTCAAAGACTTCCTCTAAAAATTGCACATCTTTGATGTCTGGAGGCTCTGCTTTGACTCATTTCCATGTGTTGACTATTTAAAAGAGAAATTGCAATTCCGTGTGCTCTTAATATGTGGCTTTTGACACTTAACATAATTTTTTTAAATCAAAGTGTCTGAAAATCTAGGTCAGTGTTACTTATTTTACTCTTGAATGGCTCAGATCCAATTTGGCAGCTGCTTGAGGCGTAATTCACAGGGAGAGGGTCATTGTGTTTCATGGCTTTAATGTTAAGCGTTTGGAGTCAATATGATGAACATTTAAGTAATATGGAAAAAATTGTGTTAGGATGTTTAAAAAGTAATTTTACTCATTTATAACTACAAAAAATAAAAGTTTTTGAATCATGCTATTATTCTTCTAAACCTTCAAGTCCAAAAATAGTTTTGAGGAGACATGTTGCAACCCCTCACAGTTAACCACCTGCTGCTGTGCCGTAGGTAACAATGAATGCCCAGAGAGAATACGCTCACTGATGAATTATTTAACAGATCAGTGGGGGGGGGGAGAAAATTTCCAATGCACTCATTGATTACATTCACTGAGAGCAGCTGATTTTATTTCCCAAGTAAAAGCCATTAGTGTACATCAGGGTGTTGATTCTAATAGTTCTAGATCTGATTAAACAGTGTTCACACATACTATATGTGCATCACATCATTTTAATCTAACAAAATTACAAAACATTTCAAAATAAAATCTAAATCATCAGTATCTGCTAACCAACACAAGTTAGATTCAGTAAAATAAGCTAATACATTGATATTGGCTATTTCTGGTTAGCACTGGAAAGTACTGTATGAGGTTGATGAACAACTTCTATGTATTTAATCAAAAAATAAACATTATAAACCAAACATGATTGAAGCAAAACTATTCATTCTGATCAGAATCTGTAAAATAAAGTTTGTTTGGTGGTTAAATAAAGAAAATGAGAAAACTGTTGGCAAAACTAATAAGAATAATTCCAGGTAAAAGGTTAATTTTCTATACATTTGTCTTTGTATCTATAATATTCTAGTTAATTATTTAAAAAACTCAGTGTTATAGTAGATTTTTAAGAGATAATATAAAAAAATGATTTAAAAAAAAAAGAGAGAGATCAACAAAACTGTTGTACAATTTTTTAGGAAGTACTTCATTTTTTGTTTACTTTTAACTTTTTAAAGTATAAAAAAAAAATCAACACAAACCCCAAAATAAAACAGACATAAGCTTTTATCCTCTGGGGAGCAGAAATTATTATTAAAGGTGCTGAGATGGTCTGGTCAAAGCAATGAAATATTTCACTATAATGTTAAAAAAGGCTAAAATATAAAATATACAGTAAAATAATGCACGAATCACAGTTGTCCTTTTGACCAGCTGCCTCGTGCACTGATATCTTTAATCTACCATCTGCTTTTTGAAGATTCTCATGGAGCAGAATGGACAAAGGCAAAGCTGCAACTCTAAAGTCACTGCACATGTGATTTGGATGGAACTAATAATGGTTATTAAGAACATCTGTGAGCCATTGAGCTTCACTCCTTAAAAATGCAGGAAAGGACAAAATCCTGTGCTTCCCAGGACAAATCTCACACCACACTGGGGTTTTGTGATGTGACATCTTTTACTCGAGTTGTGAAAGTATGCTGTATTTGTTTGGAAAGTGTTTTGAAAAGAAAAAAAAATAAAAGCTTGTACCTTTGTCTGTCTAACAATAGACTTGACTGGATGTCCAATCAATTATTTTGTTCAATGGAAATTTTATTTATGAGTTGTGGAGCGTTTGATGGGGGCTTTATACTGAGGGTGAAAGCCTTTTTTGTGGGATGAAAGAAAAAAACTGGTTAAAATTGTTTTTCATTGAGGGATGCAGGGTGAATCAGAATATTTAATAGAGCAACTCAAAAGTCAAGCTTGTTAAGAGTCTGCACAAAAACCAGCGGTGATAAGAGTCAGGATGTGCCATTAAATGTTTCTTAAATGGAATAAATTAGCTTGTTTTGGTTCTGTTTTTAACAGCAGATATGCTCCGTTAATACAATAAGTCAGGGCCAAAGTAACTCAAATATTTTAATAAAAAAAGATTTAATTATGCGTGTCATTTCATCACGTTTAAGTCGGCAAACAAAAGTGGAAAAACTCAAACTACAGCAGCTACGCTTAGTCTTATTGCTTACTAAGAATCATGACATCCCAGTGCTCATGTGCTCCAAAGTTCCAAACATGGATGCAGAGCAGCAGTTGGCCCTCTGACAACACACCTTAATGACTGGCAGCTCTAGATATTTACCAAAGTGGATTCAACTGGACCAAATTAGATATGCACGCAAAAAAATACTCCTACACAAACAGAAAAATACAATTAATATTTATGTTTCTGCATTTATCACACCGTCAGCTCCATTAAATTAGAATGAATGGTTTCCAGATTAGGTGCTAATGATTAGAGCCTCTTTAAGGAGTGACAGGTGAAGCCTGTCTTATCTAAACCTCTGACTTTCAGACCTGCTGCTCTCACTGTGGGCCATTATCATGTCAGATCTAAATAGCTTCCTTGTGCTTTTAAATAAAAGGTGGTTGTGAATTGAAAAGGGATTAAAGAACAATTTGAAATACATAAATCCTCTTAAAACCAAATGTTAAAAGTGAAATGTTTCAAACTAACAGTTGAGAAATTCACTAACAGTAAGTTTCTGTCTCAAAAATTCCTTTTAGAGCTTAAGTTTGTCTGCAACTACAGTCTGAAAGAGTTCCATTTACTTTCATTAAAATGTTGCATATCTACTTCACCATAACTGATTTTAAAGAAAATATTCAACAAATTGCATGCAATCTGAGGAGATTGTACATTTATGACTACATTTTGACTACATCAGCACACAAGCAGATGAAACATTAATACTTTTTTAGGCTGAACGTTGTGTCATCTGCAAACATTTGAATTCTGACAGTATTTTAGACTTCTCTCATCAAAACAAAAAACAATGTTTAACTTGGATCTTGACAGCTCTAAATTTCTGAGACAGAATTATTTAGCTTTATTTTGAAATCCAACAAGCAAATAAGCAGCATCTGCATAAAAGTTCATGATTGCAGACATTAGGACAAAGACATGTACACAAGCACGTCAATAAGATTGGCTTTCTAAAAGTGATGTTTTGCTTCTACTTGAATGTTCAGGTGAAAATAAATTAGCTTAAACTCTCCAAGTAAATATTAGCTCCAGGAAAGTTTCTCATCAGGACAAAGAATCATCATCAGCTACAATTCTGCTTTGAGCCATGACTTACACAGATAATTCAAATTAGCAAAATGACCAGAATTGTCTCATAGATATTTTTATTCCTCAACAAAGTATCCAATTTGCATTGCCACTGGGGTAAGCAGCCAGTAACTGAGTAAAGTGAGGACAGCTGTGGGCCTTTATATCTGGAGATGGGATTTGTTTTCCCCAGAGTGGTGAGATAAGTTGAGAAAAAGAAGACTGGAGTTGGAATTCATGTTGACTTTTTTCATGATACCTATTGCCTATTTGCCATCAAATGACCTGTCCAGACAATAGAAGGAAAACAAAAACAAAAGCTATCAAGCCATCTGACTCTCAACAGCTGTTAAGACTGGCAGAAGTGAACATAACACAAAGAGAAATCACAGCCTTCTGCTTTAAAATGTGCTTTGTCACTTTCATGCAGCACAGTGTGCATGTACTTGGGAAAGAAAAGTAGTCCCATTCTGATTATCATAAAATCAGGCATTTTCTGCTTTGAGAGGCAGCAGCAACCAGAGACTATTTTCCATGCAGCAGAATGAGGATTAGGGGGAGGGAGGGGGGGGCATAAATGGACTAGTTGAGCACAGGAGGGGTGAGAGCAGTGGCAGGATGTAAAAATTGGTCACCGCCTGTGTTCCAATGACATTCTAGCCTCCATGGTGAGTAATCAATGGCCTGGGGTCAATGTAATCACCCGGGGAGATTAGCACGCTTTCAGGAAACACGCACAGGTTTTGGGATGATAAGGCCTGTAAAAGACACGAGGACACTGTTGAGCAGCGGTAGACACCACACACTCAACAGCCTAAAATGTGATTTGTGGAAAAATTATTCATCAATAAAATGTCTGGATAAGCTGTTTGGCAACAGAAAGGGTAAAGAAGCACTCTGCAATGATAAAGGACAACTGTTCATTGGTTTATTTGTTTTATTTCTGCATTTCTAGGATTTGCTAATGAGGTAATTAGTAGCAATGGAAAGAGACAGAACAGTGATGAATTATATGAATTGCAAGAATTTAGCACCAAAATTTGTAAAGTTATTCAACAAGATTTTTTTTTAATCAGATTTTTTTTATTTTTCTCAAATGTAATTAAAGATTCAAGATTCATTTTAATTGTCATTGTACAAGTACACAAGGAAACGTTAATTGCACTATGCTAAGGAGGAGATCTAAAATAATATATAAAATAAATAATCACACACTCATACACACATACAATTCTGTCACACAGTCAATATTTTAAGGTGCAAACATTTTATGAAAGATAATGTGAACATAAAATGAAATATCTCACTCTCAGGTGAAGGTGTCAGCATATTTTGTAAACAAACTGGATAAATGTCCCTCCCATCACTGTTTGAGTGACATCCTAGCAGCACTCAGTTCATGATGGCCCTTGTCTAAAAGCTGTTTAAGAGCCTATTGCTGTGAGTTTTAATACCGTGTATCATCTGCCAGAGGGAAGAATCTCAAAGTGATGGTGGGCAGGTTGGGATGAATCCTTTAAGGTGTTTGTGGATTTCTGAAGGCAGCGGCTGGGAGGTGAAGGTATCATCCAGGGCAGGCAGGTGTGTGTTTGTTATTTTCTCCGTAGTTCTGATCACTCTCTGTCAGGTCTTTCTGTCAGCTGCAGAGCTGCTGATGAACCACACCAGGATGCTGTTGGTCAGGACTGTTTCAATGGAGGAGCTCTAGAAAGACACCAGCAGATGTTGTGCAGGTTGATCTTCATGAGAGCTCTCAGGATGTGTAGTCTTTGTAGTGTGTTCCTGATCAGTTTGTGTTGTGTGTCCATGTGAGGTCCTCTACTGTATGTTTGTGTCCAGGAACTTGAATTGTGACACCCTCTCTACACCTTCTCCGTTAACAGTAACTGGTGATTCACCTTGTTCCTCCTTGGATCGATGATGATCTCCTTTGTTTTGTTAGTTTAAAGTCCAGCCTCTGGACATTCTCCCTGTATTGACCCATCTCCTCAGATGATTAGGCCCACCACAGCTGTATAATCTGCTAATTTAACGATGACATTGGCATTGTGGGTGTGTATATAGAGTACAGGAACAAAGTCAGGACGCAGCCTTGTGGGGCTGAGAGACCGGGACCCCACCAGACCTGAAAGCCATGTTGTGAACCTAAAGCAGGACTCTGACAACTTTGGTCATCCATGGCTTGTTGGGAAAGGTGGATTTGCTTTGTGGTGGTAACAGTATCCATGTGTTTGTGCACCAGCTGTTATTTGACACAGACTGCCCCCTCTGCTCTTACCAGAGCCATTCATCCTGTCGATGGGATCGTCACTATGATGCAGATATCCTGCATGTTCTTATGCACAGATGTGGTGAGTGATAACTCCTCCATTTTGTTTGGAAGTGAGCTACAGGTGGGGCTCATGCTAGCTGAGCATGTGCACTGTAGTCATGCTTCTACTTCCTGTCTCTGCCTCTGTCGCCACTTGGCTTGAAGAGCAATCCACGGAGACTCTGGTGTCCTCACCATTTCATTTGGGAAGTCAGGCGGGCCGTAAATGCAGGTTATATGTTTCTAACCAATGTTTACCAATTTGTTTATCAATATGTGACACTCACTAACAAATAAACTAAAAGAATACAACTGCTTCACAGCTGCTGCATGTACACAGACTGCCATCTTGAAAAAAAAGAAACAATGCACCATAAAAAGGCACCATATTGTGATGTGAGGTGCCAACAAAAAAGAAACTGAAATGTAGGTTTCAAGCTCTGCACATATGTTGTCAGAGGGTTAATAAATTAATCAAAATGTTTAAATTCTCTGGATCTACTTTATATTGGATGTTTTAAAATTTAAACCTGAGATCAGAAAGATTATACCAGAGTTTGATTTAAAGAAAGCTTTTCTGTCTTCAGTGAGAGGAAATAAAAAGGTGAAAGGACTGAAGGAACAAATGAACAGACAATCTGACAAAACAGAGGAAAAACCAGGGGAAGGTGACTGCTGGTGACCTGATTACAGATAACGGACAAGAAGAACTGAGGAGATCAGTGGCGAATGTTCAAAACAACAACAGAACTCTTAATACATCAAAATGTCTGATAATGACTCAAAATACAAAAGCTATAAAATCCTCACACATCATGACCATATTGGTAAAAGACAGTTATACTTTTTAAATTTAAAGGTCAAACCTTGGCAGTAATTTATAACGTACAGAAAGCAATAAAGACCTGCAGCAACAAGAAAATTTAAATAGGTCACCAAGTTTCAGAAGGGTAAAATTATTGGTCTGCATCAGGGGAATGAGACAATTACTGGTTTAATATTCTGAAAGTAATCAAATTCAGAAAATTGGGTTAAGAACAGTCCAACATGATTAAAAACCTGCAAGACAGTGGTGAGTCATTTTTATACATTTATATATGTAATATTGCTTTTGGGACTTTTTAAAGTTTGTATTTGTCCATTTGTAAATTTTAGTTGTGTGTTTTATTAGTTATTTTTAGATCACTGTAAACCTTTTTGCCCAACATATTTGTATTCTTGTGTTTTACCGTGTTGACCTTGTTGTGGGACAGAAATTGGGATATTTTTATTCAGTCTTTTCCGTTGATTAATCACCAATCACCACCCTTTAAATCAACAATATATTCTTGAATAAGGTCATAAATGTGCATATGGACTCAGACCAAGTCAATGAGTGAAATGTTTTAATAATTTAACAAGTTTTTTGTCCAAAACCTTTGCTTTTTTGTTTTTATAAATACACATTCTGTGCTATTTAACATGTACATCCAGGTAAATCTACCAGAAAAAAGGATCTTCTGTATGTTTAAAAATGTCGTTTTAATAGTTAGAACTAGAAGAACCCTCAGCTTTAAAACAGAGTCCCTCCTTTTATGTGTGCTGTTATAAAATGGGAGCTAAATGTCTAAATTGTATGCAAATGTTAATGCAACACCCACAGTGAGTGTTGGTGGCCACGCAGTCAGAGCAGCTCCAGCAGGTGCACACAGAAGGCTTTTTTCTTTCATTAGTGGCTCTAAACAAACTTACAAGTATTGTTACAGCGAGCGCTCCTTCAGCAATTTTGGTAAGTCCTTCAAAAATTTCTAATATCTGTTCCAAACAAAGCCTCTCCTGTGGGAGTTTGCAAATGACAGATGTGACAAGAATGGCGTGGGACAGAAGAAACCTTAAAAAAGATCAGTGCCTGGCTGAATGCAGCCCACTCATGTCAAAGTCTGCCAATCAAATCCACAAGATGAAGTAAAACATTCTCAGTAACGCCACAAGCACTGAAAATAAAGTGAGTTTGTGTGTGTGAGAGTGAAAGAAGGAGGTTGTATTTGGATCAAAGCCCTTTTAACTTAATAAAATAAAATACATTTTTTTTGTAAATGCTAAAACAAATGCCTAAAACTGCAGCTCATTGTATTTGCAGAACCTAATTTATTGTAGCATTTACTTCTTTATTAAAATATAGGATGTGTATAATCAGTTTTGTGAAAACATTAAAGAATGGAACAATAGGAAGGGAAATGAATAATGCATAAGAAAATGGGACAAAAGACAGAATTTTCCAGTTGGTCACTGTGTGAATTTAACTAAACTTCTTTTGTTTGTCAGGCAGAAAAATGATGCGTTGATGATTATTAAAACTAAAAACTAAACAACACACTTTGTATCCCCTTTCTGAAACGGTATTAGTGTAGTTTTTAAGAATAGAAAAAATGGAAAAGAAATGACCCTTATTGTCCCTCAGTGAGGAAATTCAGGTATCAGCAGTAAAGTGACAGGAGAGTCCAGGAATACAGTTTCACACATGGGTAAAAAATGTAGAAAATAGAAAATAATTTTAAGAGACCAGGCAAATTTCATTGAAAAAATTAAAATACTGCACAGTAATTTTAAAATGTGCAGCCAAATATGATTATTGTTATTATTATAGGACTGAAACCACATGTGCAAGTTTATTTGTGCATAAAAAGAAAAAACTGCAGGGATATAAACACTGAGTTTGTTTGGAGATGATAAATCAGATGATAAATCTTGATTGTCTTCTAATAAAATCTCTAATTCAATCCATTTTTACATTAATAAATCCAAAATATCTCTTATTAAATTACCTTTAAATTATTTTTCTGGGTCAGGTTGAGGATGACAAAGACTCGTGACTTTTTGTTTTGTGCACTAAAAAACTAAATTTATAAAGTTAAGTTTGAAAACATGCACTTTGATAAAAGTTAACACAAAAGTATAACTGGTGTAATAAAATATGCTCCGTAAACTAGAACATGGTTACCATTAGGGCAAATTAACTTTTGCTTGATGGTCACTGCATAGGATGAACAGCTTTGAGAAAACCGACTTCAGCAAATTCCAGGATGCACGCAATGAGTCAGAGAGGCAGCGGCGCATTTAGCAGAAACACACTGTGGGTGTTTAATTTACCAGCAACCAAGCCATCATCTTAAAAGGCTGAGCATTCATCTGCCATATGCACTCTTTAGGCATTCACAAGAATCTTGAATCCTTCCAGTTCACATTTATGAATCATTTCAGTTTGGATAAAAGGACACAGCTGCAGACAAACGGTCGATTCCAAAAGACTTCATTAACTATTTGATACACATAAGAAAAAAATGAACAAACAGCAAGACATGATGTGGGGTTTAAAAAAAAACAAAAAAAAGAGGAATCAAGTTCTGTCAAATAACAGAGAACTAGTGTTTCTGGTTTCAAGAGGCTTTGGTAAAGTAATGCTGATTTTGTGTAAGATCCCCATTCTGAATTGTTAAAACAATCAGATTTTACAAAATTATTTAAAATTGTTTGAAGAATATTAACTTTTGCTTTCCAGAGATCAAAAAGACAGCAGCAGACAGTGTAGGTCATGGGTAATTTTACTCTATTCAAAGTGTAATGTGTTAACATTTGTAGCTTATTTCTACATGTAAAATATAAAGTTTGATTACTTAGATTTATAGGAATGATACATGTTAAAAACAAACTGAAATCATGCTGTTTAGATCATAAAATAAACACACTAATGAGAGTAAATTAAATCACTACAGAAAGACTGTATGGAAATACATTTCTAGGTGTAATTCTTGATTTTAATCCTTAAAGATTTAATAGAATTTAGAAGAGCATTGATCATGTTTAGAGTCAATAAAACATGCCTGATAATGTTCGAAGACAAGGGGGATAGAATCGATTTAAATATAAAACATTCCAAACAAACCTACAAGTATCTGTGGAGTTATTTTATGGAACAGGATTGAAAAAATAAGAATAAAATACAGATATATTGCATTTCAGATCATTGAAATTTAGCTCGTTTAAAATAAATATCAATATAGTTACAATGGACAGACCAGGGTGCTCATTTATAAAACGTGCTTAGGCAAAAGAATCCATTTTTTTCTCACATTGACTGAAAGATTCAATTCTGTTGCTGGAAGAAGCATAAATATTTGACATCCTCTTGCTTCTTTAGTGAAAGATGTAGTCAAAAGTTTTCATCTGCAAGTATTCAAATGGTCATCGATGAAAATTTAGACTAATCTTTTTTTTTAATCGATGTACCTACAAATCATTCACTTTCTTTTGATTCTTATTGATGACAGAAAATCTAATCTGTAATAATGCAATCCATCAGTTCCAAAACAAAACAGCAACTTTGTGGTTAGAAACTACAAAAAAATGATCTTTTTATAGAGAAACCCTAATTTACAACAGCACGATCGCCTTATCAGTGTGAAGTGTGATTAAAAATCATCACATAAGGTGATTTTAGTGGTTCAACTTAAACTTTAGCTCCTTTTTCTCACACAGAAATCCCTTCATGTATTTCCCTCCAGCAAACATACCTACAGGAGTAATGCTGCTCTCTAATGACATGTTGAGAGATTGATTAATCTATAAAACGCTGCAGTGCATGAGTTACATAATCTGAGAGATTACAACGGGTATCATGATTAGAGCTGGTCAATGGATGACACAAACACTGTTAAGTAAACTCTGCTGCTCTCAAATTGAGTTTGTGTTGACTCTTGCTACAGAGCTTATATAGGAGCCATCCAACTAGAACAAATTGGAGGAAAAACTAAACTCTTTAATGTCTCAGGCAGAACCTTGTGGACTGCAGACACCACAACATAAAACAGCTGATCCTTTAAGTGCTTTAAATTGTGACTTGGAGAAGCTGTCGATGAGATGTGTGCCGGTGCATCACGTCCACCCAGATTCCCCCTTTGAGCCTCGTCTTTCCTCATGTTCCAGCTCACTAGTTTGGCACCATATTGATTTGGCTCTTGTCAGAGTAGCTCAGATCTTAGCGCTGACCATTTCTCATGCATTTTACAAACTGACCTCAGGAAGGCTGACGCTTGAAAATCTCAAGACCAGAACGATATTTCACATTCTAGGATTATTAGGTAGTCTAGCATGCTGAGCTCTATTTTGCATGTTTCTGGTCATGTTTATTCCATGTTGTCCACTCTGTCTCCTGTTCAAAACATGGTCACTGAATAACAGTAATTACGTTACAATAATCTAATAAAATCAAAGCAGATTTTCAAAGCTCATTGAATTCTCATGTCAGATGAGTCATGCTGGTAGATTAAGAAGGCTTTCTGTCTGCACACACACACCTCTATACACACACACACACACACACACTTCATTGAGTCATAAAGCTACTGGCATTGATAGTTTGTCAAATAAATGCATAATTCTATGTTTCATTGTGTCAAAGCCCAGCTGACAAATGATGTCACAATTCATCATGTTGAAAAAGATTCATGAGTTTTAGCTGTTTCAACAAAGTACTTATAGACAGTATAAATTAATAAACAATCAGAATTTGCATAATGAAGTGAATGCTAAGTATGTAGCTGGTAACCCCAAAGCTATAGCTAATGGTTACAAAAATAGAAAGCTCAAAAATAAACCCCACTCACTCACCTTTGTTCATACGATCGACTTGATTCAACACTTTAAACAACTTAGCAGGCTAAGAATATAACAGGATGAGATTAACCCAGAACAGTCTGGTTTCACAATGGGTTCAGGGTTTAAATGTAGTCCACCGAGGATTAGCCGACTACTGTCACAACCAGACACTACTGCTAGGTTTGTATTCTGAACAAGGGTCTAAGAGAGTTCAGCTAACCCAAATAACTTGGATGTGTTGGATTTAACACAAACGTGTCATCAACCTGTGATCTCACCTTCATAAACACAGTCTGTGATGGCTAACGCAGCATTAAAGAGGTATTTTAACTTGGTCACAAGTTAATCTACCTGATGCTCCTGTGTCTGAGACATGAGCAGACAGGTGTTCTAGATGAGAGGCTGATGAGTTTAACAGGTTGATGAACAGAGAAGAGTTGTGTTTTTATACATGCTGCATCAGATTTTTATTTTTCCCCCCTTTCTCTTTGATGACAAATAATTATCACTGTGTAGGAGATCAGTCTTAAAGCTAAATTAATTAATACTGGTGTTACTGGTTCTGTCCTGCACTCAGCAGCTCCTCTTGACATGAAACAATATAACTGTTTATGTAAACATCACATTTGACAATGTGATGGTTTATTAGAAACTGTGTCCATCACCAAAATTTCTTCAGCACTAGGAAACTCAGTTTGAGAGTGCCTGCTTTCAAACAAATATGCCTACATTTGAATCAGACTTGCTCCTAAAACTAACAACTACCAGCATCCTGTCTAAGAAACAGTTGTGTTTGTTCTTGCATAGAACAGGAGTTGAACTAGTATTTCTGTATAGTATAGTTTAATGTAATGTTTGTTCCTTTCATAAATTTCACAAAATATTATTTGTGTGAAAGTCCTACTAGGTAAAGAACAACAATCATGCCAAAGCACATTTTTTGCACAGAATATCAAAGAGTCCCACCTTGAACATGAAAGGGACTTTCATATGTATTTATGTGTATAAAACATACTTCATTGTGCTCCCAAAGCTTTGATTTTAGTGCATGTTCACTTCTCACTTGCATCATTTCAGAGGACAGACTCTGGCCTATTTTTAGCTAGAATGTACCTTTCAATCAAATGTTTCAGCATTTTATTCATTTCCGTTTTAGATGACTGGTTTGCATAGATACGTGTCCAGACTTACATCCTCCCTCTAATATCTTAGGTTGAAAATGAAAATATAACAATTTTTTACCAATAAAAACAATCTGACAATTTGATGAGGTCATTTTGACACTGCATGCCAACAAAAAACAGAAAATATGAAGTAAAGAACTTGTGGATGACAAACAATGCTCCATAATTCTTCAAAGTTCAGCGAGGAGAATGCTGCAGGCATGGTGCATCACAATTGACTTTTTATGTCCTTTTACGGGTGACTTGAAGTTATTTGTTGCTCTCTTGTAGAGGGAAAGTAAAGCTCCAAGGAGTTGCATCCAAGAAGCAAAAAAGGCAGGTTGCTTATAGACGGTCAGAATACAGAATGGCACCTTTAGTCAGGTTATACGATTCTAATCTATCAGACAAACTTGATATCAGAACATTAAAGCTTGAGTGATTGTTATGGCAGTGATTCGGACAGCTAACTTCCTCTGGGTTTTTCAACAATAAAAACAAATGTTCCAACACAAGTATAAGCAGAAATATATCAGTTTACTTCTAAAACAGAAACAATGTGAAACAAATGGATATTTAAGGGTCATAATGACGTCTCTTTGTGTAATTGTCCTTGTCACACAAACACACAGCTAGATCGATAGAGGCTGAACGGTGGCTCGCTGTGGTGAGTGAGGTCATCAGTGGTCTGTCCTTCAACCAGTGAAATATCAAGGACATCAGAATGCACTTAGTTTGGCAATGCGCCTCTTCACACACACGCACGCACACAAAAGGTCTTGTTACCGCATCCTTTATGAGCGCTGAACAGTGATTCACAAATGGATGTTTCAGCATTTTAGCACCTTTTATTGCTACTGGTAACATAAATGGAGGATGTTGTGAATCAGGATTTGATGACATAAAAAACTTCCTTTGGAGTTTTTTTCTCCTAAGATATGCTTTGTACAAACAAACAATCACATCTAGAATAGTGTTTTTATCATGAAACATATTAGGACCTTAATTTTCTTTAAAATAATTCAAGATCAACATCGAATCCATCACCATTCGGCTGAAGTTTAGCGTTATTATGAGTTTGCGTCCTGCCAACCTTCTCTATCAATCTACAGAGGCAGTTAGCAGGTTTTCTGGTTAGCAGAGTGAAACAGATGTGCTCAACAATGGCTCCTGATTGTGTCTGCCATTTATGGGTACATGCAGATGGCAAATAATTACCACTATTGAGGTATTGATTAGGGAAAGGGGAAAATAAAAGAACATATACTGTATAAGATTCAAATTTTGTCACCGATTTAATTTTCATCCTCAAATAAAATGTGTATAACAGTGAAAGTTTTTTAAGGCAAGCTACACATACATAAAATATTATGTCCTAATATTTCTAATGTAGTTTTAATCATAAAAGCTGTAAGAGTGTGAGCTTTATTTCTTTTCTGAACATCTGCCAGCTCGGTCTCTTTGACTCAGCAGCACTTTACTAGAAACTGTGAAGAAATAGCTTGTTCTAATCAATCTTTATTTCTGCTGATGTTGCTGATGGTAGCAGCTCAGAACATAACTTCAGCTGCAGGATCCAGATTCTCTCTGGCTCACACGACCAGGACAGAACACAAAGATACTTTACTGAAGAAACATAAGCTTCATTTTGCTTTTATGACTTCTTCCTTATGAAGACAAATTGATTATTATTTATTTATTCATTGCACATGTACCGTTTGTGTTTTGAAAGCCATGAAATCTATGAACAAGCTGGTAAAATATGGTCAAACTAAGATTTTGGTGGCATTTCACTTACTTGAGTCGAAATTAATTCAGATTTTGTGGTTATTGCACATATTTTCACACAAAGTTGTGCAGTGGAAGCACTACAGCATCAAATATTTATCATCACAGTCGTGACCTCAAAAGGAAAATTTTAACTTAATTCCAGGAAAATCAAACTATCCCTTTAAGCCTACTTGACACATCATGTGTCTCAATCAAACACCATGGTTACCATAATTAGCATTCCATTTATGACTTAATTACACTTCATTATGTTCAGCAGGAGCAAACAGCAGAGATGAGAGGATCGTTGAGCTCAGTGGAGACTCTTCACCTTTTTCATGTCGTTGCCGTTACCCTGAGAGTCACTCATTTATCCAAGAATGTCAAACGGGAAAAGGAGGTCTCAGTTAGACGCAACCACTTTGACGAGAGTCTCTGCTAATGAAGTGCATACTGTAGTCGGCATTCCTTCCTAATAAACAGCCGTACTAATGTCTAATTGCAGTATTGCGTTATACAATAGTGTGATTCACTGATGGTTCATAATATAATTGCTCTAATGTGAAGGATGAGGTATAGTAAAGGCTTTGCAAGTACTCCATTATATAGCATGAAAATATACACATATATATAATTATCCAACACTTAAAACTGCTGAAAGGCTAAATGGGTGAGTGATAATGTTTTTGTGTATTTGTTATATGTAGTGTTTGCAAAAATACTACATATCTCACTGGATGGATTTGAACGAAACTCTAATCGATGGACGTTCAACAACTGAAGAAGTCAGTCAATGCGTTTACATGCATCAGAAAACCCAACTACTGTCTTAAATCGACTGAAGTTGTTTTTTTAAATGCATGTAAATATGTTATTCTGTCTGAAGACAAACTGATCTAATCAGGCTGAAGCACACAGATAATGCTGTAGGAAGTCGATTTCATCTGCATGTAAACAGCTCAGCCGAGCTGATGCCGGCTGGACGCTCCCCCTACGGGATCGCGAGAGCGGGATTACAAACAAATCAGTAGTGGTAGAAGAAGATGGCAGCAAAAACAAGCTAACGGCTTGCCAGCGCGAGGTGCATGAGGACGCTCGAGCAAATTTGTGTCTGTTGGAAGCGTTTAAAACAAGAGTTTACGCTAAGAAAACAACCGTCAGAACACCTATCGTAGTGGAGTGGAGCGAACTTATTTGAGAGTTCGCTTTTCTAACATACATGTAAACTAGGATAAAAGCAACCAGTTTATTAACATAAGATCAACCTAGACCAACTTAGATGCGCATGTAAACGCACCGACTTAAAGATGGCCACCACAGCTAATCTAAATGATCAAATAAAAAATGCTGACTCAGTCAATTTGACATATTTTGAACTAAAGTGTGGTGTTGTAATATCAGAGTCATCCTCATCACACACTACATTTTGAGAAATGCATTTCCTTAAAACTCTGACATTAATTCAACATCAACAGTCAGTCCTTTGTGTCTATTAGCAAAAAGCCTGATAAACCTACAACTGGTTCACTTTGGAGTCAACCCAATTCAAGATGGCTGCTGCAGCAACCTTAGCAAACAAAAAAGCTAAAGCTCCTTTATTAGCAGAGAGTCACAACACACCAAGTACTAACATATGGTGTAAGATTTAGCAGTTTTTTGTGAGTTTTCAATGTGCACAAAATCAATATGTGTTTTAACGTGTGTCACAACTAATTCTTAAAGACAATCCATTACTTTGTGTCTATGATCAGGACTAAGGTTATTTTCTGTCTGATCTAATAACAGATTTCTTTTACGTCTCTAGTCAACATGCACCATTAATATGATCTCTAAAGAAAGCTATCATGCAAAGCATTTGCTTTCATCCCCCATGAATGCAACTGTATAACAGTAACCTAATGTACTGGCGGTTTATTTTCAGGGGAGGATGTTTAGTCAAGCGTGTCCAAGAAAGCATTAAAAAAAAAAAGATGTGAGAGAAAGCAGGTTCTCTTAATGGAAGAATTTCCTGCTTTCCTTTTTGAATAACATCACCAACGACAGTAGCACATTTATCCACGTACTCAAACATGCAAATTGTTCTTGCTTCATCTTACAATCATAAATAAATGATGCATATTTGCACAAACATGTAAACAGTAGCTCACAACCAAATCACTGGATAATATTTTCATTTTTAACAAGAGTTTTGACAGTAAGTGACAACATGTTTCACTTTATAGTCACTAATCTGTCACTCGTCACTGTTTACAGAACAGCAAAGCAGCAACAAGCTGAAAACTGCCAATCAGGCTTTCATCCACAAGTCTTTTCTAACAGCAACTAAAGCTGTATTTGTCCCAAAATATCGACGTCAGTGTTTATGTGGATTTTTTTTTTACATTTTACTTGTGAATCGGTAGAGTTAAACACATCGTAAACACCAGATTGTTTAAGAAATACCACATTTTTTAAAGAAATACTTCAATTTTCTTGTGGAATAAAGTTTTTTGATGCATAAAAGTTCACAATAACTCAAACCACGTAAGAAATCAACGTCATTAATTCTTTACTCTCCATCTACTGCTTTTGAAAAAAAAAAAAAAGAGGCAGATAAAACTTTAACACTGCTTGTGAGAGAGAGTGTGTGCCACAGCAGGTATGTCAGGTCTACGACTCCTACTAGGGTTGAAATCACTGGGTTAGTTGGAGATGAATGAAGAGATGGCTAAATAAAGAAATAAAAATAAAAAGCTGCACTGGTAGCTGCAAGGCATCACACATGAGTACACACATTCAGCATACAAAACACCAGAGGATGCACACGGTCTCTTTTCATATTATTACAGTGACCAAATATTTTCGCTCTTTCTAAAAATATTCAGACGCTAACAAATAGCTACACGTCTCTACTTGTCTACCGCTTGGACAAACAGCCAGCAGGGACGGGCGTAGCTGTGGGATGGTTGGAGGGAGGGGTGGGTATAAACAACCAGATTAAATGGGACAATCTGCACCATAAATCTGCAACATTATCTGCTGCAGGCAGCAGGAAGGGAAAACCTGGCACCGAGGAAGCCAATGACGTTTATGTGCTCATCTTAGCATGCAAGTTTATCACTTGGGCTTTGCAATTCTCCTTCAAAATAGCAATGTACTTAGATCAGTAATGCAGCACTGAGAAAGGTAAATGGAGGTAAAATAATCAGAGTAGAAGCCATTTGCTGTGAATTGAATACGCAGCACTTTTCTTGGTACGTGCAGTTTTTGACTTGCCTCATATTGAGTCAAAACGTAAAACACAAACAATTCTCACTTGAAGATTGACATTTGCATGTATTTTTACATTACATACATCAAATTCAACAGCAAAGACTCAGAAATCTGTGATGATTCAAACAAACTGAGGCAGTTACCTATAAAAATAAAGGAATACCTGATGTGAAGAATGAGAAACATCTAGAATGGAGGAGGAAGAAGAATGCAATTAGCCCAAGCTTGGAGGTTTGTTTGAGTTGGGTAATTACCCCTCTAATCACCAGGTTGTTGGTGAGAAAAGGTGATTGGGTGAATGGAAGAAAGGTCTTCACCCACAAAAACAACAAGACACACTGGAAACCAAAGAAAATAAATCTAAACGAATGGTATAGTGATCTGTGGGGAAGAAAAACAAAACAAAACAAACAGAAAAACAACAACCAGAGGCGAAAAGCAATAAAAGCAGAAACAATCAGAGGACAATGAGTGAAACTGATCTCTCAATAGGAATCAAATATTAAGCATAATATAAAAATACTTTCCCTTTCTACACTTCCTTGAATATTATATTTTACCAATTAGTCCTAATATGTGAGATTCAAAACAATTAAATAAAATATATTACCCATGAAATCACATCTGTGCGTCAAACTGATGAACGGTCTCTATTTATGAATCGTCGTCTTCGTTGCCTCTCTGCAATTATTGGTTTGTTTGATGAGATCTGACTGCATTTGTTGCAGCTCTCAATCCAAACATGAAACCAGTGAAAGCACTCCCCAGATGAATCATTTTCAGTAAATAGCCCAATAACTGACCGATGACTCGGAGCCACAGAGCAGAAAGGTTTGGGTTAATGGCATTTAATGGGATGTTCTTGAAAACCAGCCAACGACCGGCTTTGACCCTCAAATACTGACATTAATCAAAGTGTTCAATTGTCCCTCGTGTCCTTCTCACCACTGCTCTCACTCGTTTTCCATTCCACAAAGTTATTCATTCATCAAACTCGCTTTATTTTCCAGAATGATTTTATTCTTATAACGTTTGGGTTTTTAAGGGCTGCAGGGATCCTGTGGTTATTTGTCAACACCCTATATATTTCATTGTCTTTTATAAATTCCCTTTTGATCAGAAATGTTAATAATAGTAGAATAATGTAAGAATTAAAAGTAAAAAATACACAAACTGTTGGAAAGCTACTTTTAATGGGCTACACATTTGAAAACTTACCGATTACGGTTTTGAAGATCGAGCCACACGGACCCGACACAAACAAAAAAACAAACAGGAACTTACATTCACATCATTTTTATCTTGTGTTTTGGAGTATTTAATTCCCACTGCCGATATGCAAAGTGCTAGCCAGTAAAATAACAGATTTTTTCTTTTAGTTTCCCGCAAACTTTATTTAAATTTGTAGGAGTAGGAGGAATAAATGTATTTTAAAACATAATTTTAAGACTTAACATATCCCTTGAGAGCTAAGTGTCCAACACCTGTTCAACAAAAAAGATACACAAAACATAAAATAATGTGCAAAGCCAAAGAATGAGCACTTATTTAAGTCCTGAACTAAGATGCTGTATGAGATTCTAGAAGGCTGGATCATTTTTACTTTTTAAAATATGTATTGAGAAAGTGAATGAAGTAAAATGCAAACCATTAACAGAGCCATAAAACAGCTGGAGGAGAGCCTGGATCAGAAAAGCTGACCAGAGCAAAATGAATGTTTTATTCAGAGAACTGAGGCGATGCTCAGAGAATAGAAACAGATCCTCCAGCTGCATCATGAGTTTTTAAACATTTGTATGTCTGGTAAAGTCTGTGGATACAGCTAAATTATTTTCCAGCATATTCAGAATAAGAATTATTTGTAAACAGTAACACATTTTCATTACCTGTCCTCTGAAGGAGCTTATTTCAGGACAACATAACACAGGTGTATTAACGAGGGCTGCATTCCATTCCTACAGCTGTGCGCTGGTTGTTCTGTAAATCTGCTAACGAGCTGAACTCCATCCATACAGAATGCATTCCTCATTAACACTCCTCCTCTTTCCATGTTCTTTCAAGTCAAAGCGTCTGCTGTGAACAAGGCTTATTGTATTTGAAAGCTTTCAATTCTCACCCCACTTGGGGAAAGGGGAAGTGATTTGTGGCAACATATGTTAATATCTCAGAACAACGTAGTGGAATCCACTCTGCGTTTGACCCATCCCTGAGGAGATGAGGGCAGCCTAGGAGGTAGCTGGGGGTTCAGTAAACTTCCCAAGGATGCTTCAACACGTGGCTTAGGTCTGGGATTGAACCCTGGTCTCCTGATTAGTGGACATCCCATCTTCCCCTGAGCCACAGTTGCCTACTTGTTCATTTTCTCATACAAAAAAGATGAATATGACTAATGATCTATTGTGTGAAAGGAAGTCATCCTGAGCTCAGATACAATTTTTGTCATAATTTTCAGCACACTTCAACAACGCTAATGCTACAGCCAACATACAAGATAATTATACACTAGAGCTCACTTTATATTTCTCATGTTGTCTCAGCTCAGTTTCTAAAAAAAGCAAACTTAAAAAACTTAAAAGTTCACAACTTGGAGCATGGGTTATTTAAAGACATTTTGGTTAAAAAAAACCCAAAGAGATCTGGTTCATTCTCGCCTCTTTCTGCCTATCCTGGTCCGGGTCGCGGGGCCAGCATCCCAACTAGGGAGTCCCAGACCGTCCTCTCCCCAGAAACTCCACCAGCTCCCCAAGACATTCCCGAGCCAGATTGAAGATGTACTTTCTCCAACGTGTCCTGGGTCGACCCGGGGGTCTCCTGCTGGCAGGACACGCCCAAAACACCTCCCCAAGGAGGCGTTGAGGAGACGTCCTAACAAGATACCCGAACCACCTCCAATGGCTCCTCTCAATATGGAGGAGCAGCGGCTGTACTCCGAGTCTCCTGAATGTCCGAGCTCCTCACCCTATCACTAAGAGGAAACTCATTATGGCTGCTGTAACCCAAATCTCATGACCATAGGTAAGGACTGGGAGGTAGATCAACCAGTAAATAGTTTATAAATTTACCAGTCTGGTTCATTCTGTTGCTTTAAATTTATTATTGTTATTTTGGCCACTCTTTGGTTAGGTTAAAGTGGTAGTGTGGTCAACAAGGATTAGGTCTGGACTCATACCCTTATTAGAGTGAATTCATCGTATAAAATATAAATGTTAAAAGTATACTAATGAGTTTTGTTTTTAAAAAGTACTTATATCCGTCTGACTCACAATCACTTAAAATAGCAAAGGATTCCTAAATGGCAATCTGTCATTGTTGTTACTGTCAGCTGCATATATTTGTTCTGAAGGAAGAGCCTGACACTGTAGCAACAGTAACTAAGGGAGGCGGGACTTATAAACCTGTCAATTGTTTAAAAAAAGGAGCAAAACACAATAGAGAGTACAAGATCCTAAAATATTAAATACCATATTAATCTACTGTCACCATTGGTAAAATATACTAATGCAAACCTACACAGACCTTTTTTTTTACATCTGAAATCTGTACTGTACTGTTTTAGAGCCTTAATTCCACCATTCTTAACCCCTTCTTTATAAAAACACAGGGACACCCTCACACAAACACTCCTCTCTCGTTGCTCCATGCCTCCCGCAGCGAAGAGGGCTATCTCACCCTACATCTGCATGTGAGAGGGGTTGTCCTGGTGTGTCAGTAATGACAATGTCCCAGTGCTCCTCTCTGCCAATTAGCCCAGCCGTAATTACACAGACACATATGGAGCTGTCAATCACCCAGCTCCTCCACACAGGAACTCACCCACCCAGAGGAGAGAGAGAGCGAGAGACACAGAGAGACAGTAAAAAGGGAGAATTTCCTGCAGCTTCCTCCATAGTGCTCCAAACGAACACACACTGTGTCAAGAAGGAGCAAAAGGAGTGTTCAGTTCAGTTCTGCTCATTGTGAGGCAATTCAGGAAAACGTCATAAAACCACATTAGAGACACTTAATCATTTGATTTGAGCTCTGTTTAGGAGACTGCACCAAAGCATTTTTAAGACAAAGCAATGTTCACTGTTGATTTTAGTTTTTGTGAATAGTCATTAGGATAAAATATATGTGATAAAGTGCCATTTAAAAGAAAAAAATCATGAAACCGGTGGCGCTTAGCATATGTATTTATGTGTATTTTGTATGGTCAGGAAAGAAATTAGACGATAAAAAGAAAGGAAAATAAAGTATGAAATAAACTTATGTTAGGGTTAGTGTGTGGGTTTTGAACTTCACTATAAACCAAAACTTCCATCCCCAGCTACTCATGTTGAAATGCCCATTTAGAGCAGTTTTTAATGCATGAATCTTGTAAAGTAAAACAGTTCTAGTTTATAAAGCTAAATTTTTCCTTTCACAAAACCTAAAACTAACATTTTTCATTTGAATCAACAATGGTCACTTTTTGCAGATGCAGGTATCAAAAGTACATTGATGTGACCATTTCCAAGTTTACAGTCCGCTTTTTAAAAACACTCTTGACTCTGAGTTTTATGCATGAATCCAAACCTGCTGATGTAAATACTTACTAAAAAACATATGCATAAATAGATAACTGCAAATAGCCCCAAACAAATATTAGTTCTAACTTCACAGATGTTAACCGTTTTGGTCCTACACTGTGTGGTGTGCAGCCACATGACTAAAACAACACACAAACCGATTTGACCCACAGACATTCCCAGCTCAGACGGGAAATCTCCCAGAAAGTCTTCAGATGAAACGTGACTTTGGAGTAAACAAACATGAAAGCTTCTATTTTTATTATAAACAGCACAGTACTCATTTTGTTGCCAGGTACTGTATAACGATGAATAAAAACAGCTCTTTTGATTTTGGATTCCCTGTTCAGCTTGTCACCTCGCTCTCTGATTGGCTACATGTCACATTCAACAGGCTGCATGCTTGTCTGTCTTTGATGGACACCACACACGCTGCGATATCAGGCCAAGACGATCTGAAATGTTGGATTTCACCAATTTGCGATCAGAACGGTCCCAACGTCCTTCTGAGAAGACCAGAGACTTTTAAGACACCAAACAGAAAATCTGATGAGATTATCTTTAGAGTCATTACGGTAATCGGGGGGCATCCTTAAGATGGTCAGAAGGCAAAAATCTGCATCATTATTCTACCATTTAAAGTCATTATGGTGTTCAGCAGACATGAGTAATTGAGCTTGGCTTTAGATTTTGTGACCCAAGATAACGAGCATAAAAACATGTTTTAGATCATTTCTATCATTTATTAATGTTAATCTATAAAAGATGTAGAAGTTTCACATTTCAAGTAAACTCCTTAAATTTACATCATCTCCTAATCCACTGGCATTAATTAATTCCTGCTTTCAGTCTTGTAAATAAATGAATTCAAGTTTCACACGATGGCTTGATTTCCCCCGAGTATTTGCAACAGCATTAAACAAATAAAGGTTTGCTAATGAGGAAGATATCTTCATTTAAGCAGCTTGTCAGGTGAGGATGTTGTTTACATTAAACCGTGTCATCTTAATTTCTGTCTAATAGGGGCTAGTTATCTGACAACATGCTGACCCACAACTGAAAACCTAAGAGGAAGTGCTCTATTCTCTCAAGCTCTCAGCATCTGAGCAGCTCTCAAGAATGGATATAAAAGCAATACAAGTCAGAGAAATTAAAATAAACCATTTTTATTGCTTGTTCTCTAGTTATTAACATTTTTCCAGAGAAGAAAACTACTAATGACAAAAGAAAAACAAACTTCTCCATGAGAAAAATGTCAGGATTTGAGTAAAACAAGAAACACGGGGTATGAGAATAAATAGGAAGAAGAAATGAGGAGAAGAGGTCCAGAGTCCCAACAGCAGGTCTTACCTCTGGGACGTCTTCTTGTACTTGCGCCTGTCAGAAAAACAAACAGGAGGAAAGTGAGGAAAATGGGACAAACCTCAGGGATCGTGCAAAAACTAGCGGTGTTTTTGATAAAACATGCGGGAGAGTTAATAGATATTAGCATATTGATTAGTTTTGTGAAAACAAGTCGTCATGTCCAGGAGAAGAAGTCAGTCTTCCAGTCATTTTGTTATGTTAAAAAATGATGGATGGACAAAATTATTATCAAATAGGAAACATTTTTAGAAGGAAATCATGGAATAATAGTTGAGGGAGATTTTTGCAAATAGAGCAAAACTTTTTGCTTTAAATGGAGATTTTTGGGGAGCACAGAACTTATTATGCAGTGTCTGAGATCCAATCCTAAAATCCTATTTTTAAAATGTTGCAAAAATGTAAAATGTAGATAGAAATACAAAAAATATCTGGTTTTATGTCACTTATTGTAAATAAAATCATTTTGATGCATGACTTGTTTACATTTGTTTTTCATATTCCTTACATGTGTTCACATTGTTCTATAAAAATACCATTATCAGTTAGGAATGTGAACGATTTAAGAGAGCTGTAATGATATGCAAATAACATGTACACACACACACACACACCACCCCCTGACATTCCTCTGACTTACTGTACCACTCACACACTGGAATACCTACACAGTCACATTAACACAACTAAAGCACTCAGCCTAACATTTGGTCTGAAACACACCCACATCTTTATGAAGTGACAACACACACACACACTCATGATACCAAAGTGAGGAGAGGGATGAAGAGAGCTATGGGGTCGGACCCACCGCGGCTCTACAGGCTGCAGACGTGGATTTAAATTCAAAGCAGGTGGAATTCGCAGCACTTAAGTTGATTTGTTTCTCAGTCGTTTTTTCGTATCAACCTTTTAAAACTGCAAGCTAAGGAGGTTATCCCCCATAGAGGAAAGTTAAAAGCTTCCCTGTGGTGAAAAGGAAGAAGAAATCAATCTTCTATGGTCCATCAAGCAATTAAAATCAAAACTAAATGAAGTGTCACAGTCAGATGCTTGTATTATGGTAAAGATTGTCTGGAGAAAAATAAATAAGAGATTGGAATGAGAAGTTAAGATAAAAATGTAACCAACACTCGAGATTAATAACTGGAAGGTCATGAGATAAATGTATTCATATTTTGCATATTGCTCTCCCTCTTTTCTAATCTTTGTCCCCTCTTTTGCTCCTCACCTTCATTATTAACCTTGCTTTGTGGGTCGTTAACGCGTATCTTTCTCATCCTGCATGAGACGTCCTCAGTATAATGGGGACGTTGGATGAGATGGATCAAAGAGCTCCAGGAAGTGATGTCATTGCTGAATAGAGATCTCTGATACATTAGGAGGAAAGCTTGACCTTGAGCCAGGAGGGTGGGAAATCTGTTTCTGCAGGTGGGGCTGAAGGCTAATTTATTTAACCTCCTCCAGCAGCTAGCTGTGCTGCACTGTTAATAATAATTCGTAAGAAAACAGGAGCAATATAGTGCTATAGTGATCTCCTGGTGCACCCCGTCTTTTGCTAGTGACTAGTGGAGAATGACACCAGCTCCATGTGACCATGCACAAGAAGAAGCTGAATGAATGGATGAATCTTTTTGCCACCACAAAGGGGGCTGAAGCTCTTGCAGCCTCCAACGCTGATACTTTAAATCTACATTTTGGGCTTTTTAATGGTTTGGGGGTAATTGGCCAGTGGTGCATAATGTTAAAATCTAAAGTTTAAATAAAATCTTGACCTAAGCACCATGTTTTACCTGCATTATTTACATATAAAAACTAAAAAGTTTCATTGCCTACCAACTTTTAAATATGCACAGTTTTATTCTGAGTTCAGAAATAAACTTAATTTATTAGATAATGTAGCCAGTGACTAAAATTTGTTCATCACGGTTCAGTAAATTTACTTACGTTCCAGAATAAATTGGGATTTTTGTTTTAATTCAAGAATAATCAGAAAGTCTCAATAAACTGGTGGAAAGACCAAATTTGATCAGATTTATAAATAACACCCACTAGAATGTATTCACTAAATCCAAACACAAAGGGACCATTTATGAAGTCACAACAAACGGGTTCTACGCTGCGTTGTTTAAAGTTAAACTGAAAGAAAACTTTCTAAAGTAAAGCGTTCTGCCAGTGGATGTTGGCTTTGCTAGAGGCTGTGCTGAGATAGCAACACTCACATAAATCACACAGCTGCCAAACAAATCAAAACACTCCCCGTCTCCATCATCCACATCGTCACACTGAGAGAAACTTTCCCCACTCTCAGCACTCTACATAACAATGATCCGTCTCTAAACATGTAACTGTGTGACGCGTCTACACACATGGAGGCTGCTGCTCTTCACACAGACGCTCGTTTTGACATTGAAGGCTAATGCGATCTATGTCATGCAACGGGAGCCATTTAATAAAAGGGAAAAAAACTACAGGCTCCCATTACACTCATCTGACTCACTATCCATCAATTATCCAAAAAGACAGATGGTTATGATGGTGGCAAAATTGAAGAGACAATGAAATCATCCGGAGAAACTAAACGTGGCAGACGATGACGACAAAGGGTCCTACATGCTGGGCTTTTCATTCATGAGAGGGGTAAACAATGTCTAATCATAGATTAAATTAAACATCATTACATAAAGATATTATAAATATATACAATTAATATAAAGGAAGACAGACAGAAAAATCCCAAACAGCGTCCCTACACCCAGTGATGAAGGAAAATAATTCATTTAGATTTCCCACAACAATATTAAGGATTTTCTTTCATAACCTGACCTTTGTAGCAACAGTGCAATTTCCTCCTCCTGCTGTGTAAGAATGATGAAATCGGAAAAGTGGGTAATAAGAAAATTCACACTTGAACTAACATGTAAAGTGTGTCAGGCTCTCCTCTCAGGGAGAAAGGCCATAAAGGTGTTGATTGGTTGGCTGATGTGAATTATAGTGCTTGGAAGTTATAGTGAACAGAATGTCTATACTTCTCTTTAAATATGACTTAAAACGTCATTAAAATATTTATACACAAGTCTTAAAAGTAGATGAAAAAACTTTTTGGGGGGTTTATTTTTAAACTGGAAGCATATTTTTCTAACAAAAATCTACAAAAACACCAAAACAAATGTAAAGAAAACTTGCTTTCAGTGCTGAGAATCTTTCATGTCTGTGCTAACAAGTTAATCAGTCCTGCACAAAAACATTATTTAACAGGAAGTTTAACTTCCAAACAGCCTAATGAGAAGCTGGTGGGTTTCCTCACATGGTTTTACAGAGTTTGTTCTGGTTAGTGTCCTTTAGAGTTTATGGGTAAAATTCAGAACTCATGGCTCTAAATGACAGTAATCAGGCATTGCTCAAAAGTTTTTATCCTGAAACTGTTATTTTTATAAATTTAAAGCTTCATTTTGAAACCAAACGTTTAGCTAGCCTGTGCCTGGTGTTTAGTTCAAGCTGAAACAAAACAAGCCCCCCCTAGTGGTTGGGGGTATAGTTCACTCACTATGTAAATGAATGGGAAAATTTCTTGACAAAAAATCTGAATAATAAAAAAACTGATTATGTGCAGCTGAATAGGTGGGCTGGTATTAAGTAATTAGAGCTAATGTATTAGAAAAATGAATATCTGGACATGCAGCAGTAAGGTAAGAACTTTGTGACTCAACAGGAGTCAAGAAACCTTACCTGGAGGTATTCATGTCTGTTTTAGCCGACGGACAATGTGTTTTTATGATCATGTAGCTATAAGGACTTAAATTAAGATGTATTTGTTTAATCAGCATCTAGTAAAAGACCTGTGTGGAAAAACTTGACAATGTATTAGCTCTTGGTTATCTACTTGGTTCTAAACAGCATGTGCTTCACAATGCAGCCTCTAAAGAATCAGGCGCAGATGAAACCTCAAGGAGGTTTCTGTGTTAGGAGGAGAAGGGACACAAATACATACAGTAACTCTATAAATGTAAGAATAACGCGAGACAAATTCTAGGTAAAAAACAAAACAAAACGAGGACATCAATAGTAGCTAAAAAAGCATCTGCTGTTTTATGGTATAAAAATAAAAATGTTCTTGAAGATTTTGGAAAATAACTTCTAAAGCCCTTATTCATCATCAATCTTTACATACATTCATTTGATATGCTTAACTTTACTTTCAGGATTATATAAATAAATAATCAAAAATATGTTAAGTAAGTAATCTGTTGTCTTGATTAGAGCTTCAGCATCTCCATGTGTCCTCATCATGTTTAGACTTTCAATTTTCTCGTCACGTCACGTTTCAATCAGACATTTTAGGAATTTATATGATGCAGCCCGTCTTTGACATTAACAACAAACATTAGAGGCTTGGTGTAAAGATGCCAAAGCAAACGCGTTTTACTTTAAATGGATGTTAGGAAAAGTAGAAATAAATACTCACAGTCCTCGGAGCCGGAGCCAAATCTTCTCTATCTGCTCCGGTTGTAGGTACTTCAAGGCAGTGCTTTCAAACTCCTCGATCTCTTTGGTGGGAGACTCCATATCAGACAGGGCTCCAGTTGACACAACAGAAAATTGAGTTTAAAAGTTAAAAGAATCAAAAAGTTAATCCCCGTCAAGCGTGAGCAGAAAGGAAGACCCAGAGCGCAGGAGAGAGGGCGTCAATGTGGTGAAACCCAGGATGTCACCGAGGTTTCCCTGCTCAGATTTGCACCCACAGCTGCAACAAACTGCCTGCCATCCTTCTTTTTTCCTCTCCGAGAGAGAAACTCAATAACTCTGAGTGGAGCTCAGCGCAGCGCTCAACCAGCTGTGACAGTCGTGAAATAGTCTTTCCTCTTTGGCTCTCTGTGTCTGTTACTCGTTCACTTCTCTCCTGTGTGAGCACAGGGGTCCTGGAGCCGTGCCATGCTCTCCCAGCAACAACGGGATGCAGACGGCAGGGCAGCGCAATCCGGGATTAACGCTCCAGCTCTCCACGCAAGAAGGGAGGGAGGAAAAAACAGCACCAGTCAAAGAGAGGGAGGAGTCAGAGTGCTAATGAGAACCCATGTTCTGTTGCATCCAGTGGGAAACCGCAGGGGGTGAGGAGGAGGAGGAGGACTGTGGATATGGAGGGAATGGGAGCGAGACCTTTGAGAGGAGACCCAGGATTACCCAAACTAATTTTCTGCTCAAAGGCTTCAAATTAAATTAACACTGCAGCAAATACGCATCAGTTTATTACATACAAACATCTTAAAGCAACAACAACACTATAGAGGTGAAAAGGTCAATATTTAAACTAAAAGACATGACCGCGTTAGTTGTATCTGTTGTCTATTAATCTAGATGTAGATAATACTTTGTGCAGCATATTAAAAGCCATGCCAAAGAGGATTAAATTGCATGCAGACAGAGCAGTGACACGATTTGACAGAGATTACTTTGATCCACTGAGAGCATTCTGGGCCTTAAAGTCAAACCCAACAAAAAATAAGAAATAAAACAAAACTATTGGTTCTCTACTTGTGATGTTACCTTTAAAACACAACAAATCACAGACAAACACAAACCCCTTTAGGACTCACTTTCTTCTTATTGTGTGCCAGTTAGCAAAGAAATGTATTTATAGATAGATTATAGATGTATATGTTATGTGTTCATGATGGGGGCCGAGTTATTTGTGAATGCAGACTACTTTAAAATGAAGTTATTCTATTCTTCTGTCTAATCTACCAGAGATGCACTGATTGTGGTTTAGAGAGCCTCCGTTTCTGGTCCAGTTCCGACCTGCTGATTTTGGGTGATTCTGATTTATCTAGAAATTATAGAATGAAAATTGACTATTGTTCATCTCGGTTCAGTCGAAACGTTTTGGTGCATCTCTGCTGTTTATCAATTTATTTTAGATATTTTACTCCATCTTATAAAACAGTTCATTAAAATAATAGAATGTGTGCGCAGTTAATATATTCCTAACAAACAAGTTTTGAACATCTTTGTTTAATCTGTTTTGTTTTGTTTGCTCAAGTCTGAAACTTGTAAGGATGACTCACCCCCTCCCACCCCACCTCACCCTCTCCCCCACTCCTTCAAGTCCCTACCATACTCTCAGGTCTTTCAATTACTTGATGTAGGATGCAGGGATAAAGCCAGGGCGCCACCTCAAAGAGGCTCTTGCTTTCATCTGCTGAGATGTGTCCTCTATGAGGACGGAGCAGAGGGGTTTGTCTGAGTGCCGTGAGCCCGCTGATGTTCTCAAAGGTGCACTCATCCATGTTGCTTTCTCTCCATCTTTCCATTTTCCTCCTCTTTATGGCTGCCTGTCCTGTGTGTTTATCCCTTTCTGTGGAGGTATGCCGGCCCCAGGAGGTTTTTGGACGCGGGCCGAGATGACAGGTCAGCTCGAGGGAGCGCCGCAGCGGCAGCTTCACATCTGCCTCGCTTGCAGGTTAACGCCAAGTTTAGGTGTGACACCGAGGAATTGTGTTAGGAGGTGAAAATCTCTAGAATAAAGCAAACAAGTGCAGAAACAGTAGCAGAAAGTTGACAGCGGTGTAAATTATGAGACGTAGTGTAAATGAAAAAACAAGTAAATCAAACGATAAAAATAATACAAGAAGAAATGTTCACTTCTTCACAGACTTATTGCAATTTCTTATAGTTTTGTGTGTCCATGAATACAACCTACCTGTCTTTATTCCTGACAGTTTACTCATGCACTCTTTGACTGCTCATTTAAAAACAGCTAAAGGTCGTTTTCACTCCAAGCTAGCATAATGAGCTCATGATGACACGTACTTTATTAAAAAACAGATACATGTATAATAATGTTACTTCAACGGCATATTATTGTAAATTTAATGTTATCATTTTAAATATTTAAGCTGTGAGTTTTAAATACAAACCCCTGCATTTTTAGTGGAATGATATAAAGTCAAAGTGTAAATTTTTAAACAGTTTGCTTCAGATCCTGGTAGTTAATGACTGCAGGAAGTCTGTAGAGGCAGGTTAATAGAGAATTACAAATCATCAGTTGACAACTTTTCAGCAAGTTTTAAGTTGGTTTGTTAAAAGATCTGGACCTAGTATGATCTAGGGTTGTTGGTTTAAAACTTAAAAGTTCATAGGTCAGAAAAAGATTTGACCCTGGAGGTCTGATCAAGCAACAGTGCTGAGATAACAGTAGATGTCCTCGAAGAGCAGCAGACCTCAACTCCAAATGTAGCCAAAACTGAAGGTAAACCATGAATTAAAGCCCACAAAAAGAGGCTGAATGTGTCACTGAGTAAATAGTCTTCTGATCAGAGATATTAACTCATTCACTGCAGGAAAACTTTGTGTCTCATTTTGAGAGAACAGACATGAATCCATAAAGATGAGGCCCTCAGAGAAAACGGGGTTGTGATTAACCCTCGGAGGTCCCTTTAATAAATGCCACACGAAGGTCCCTAATGCATAAAAAATGTGCCAACAAAACTTCATATAGAAATATAATTATAATATTGCAAAAGTGTTAACATTTTTACATAAATTTCATCCTTGGCTTCAGTGCTCACATGATAAAATACAATATTTGTGTTTTTTTTTTATTTAACCCCTTTAATGCCAGGTTATATAAAAAATCTGCACTGAGAAAAAAAACAAAAAAACTGTAAAAATGAAATCTTTTTTTGTGCTTTATGTCCAGAGGACTGGTTTTAGGGGTGAATTATCAGGGCTCTGGAGTGTCACAAATGAGCATATAAACATTTTTTGTTTACCTTATATTTTTTATTTAGCATCAGATTTTCAGAAAAAGTCACATTTTGGTCCCTAATGGATAAAATTTGCACAAACAAAACTTGATATAGAAAGATAATTATAATATTACAAAAGTGTTAACATTTTTACATGAATTTCATCCTTGGCTTCAGTGCTCACATGATAAAATACAATATTTGTGGTTTTTTTAGATTTAACCCCTTTAATGCCAGGTTATATAAAAACTCTGCACTGAGAAAAAAAACAAAAAAAGAAATCTTTTTTTGTGCTTTATGTCCAGAGGACTGGTTTTAGGGGTGAATTATCAGGGCTCTGGAGTGTCACAAATGAGCATATAAACATTTTTTGTTTACCTTATATTTTTTATTTAGCATCAGATTTTCAGAAAAAGTCACATTTTGGTCCCTAATGGATAAAATTTGCACAAACAAAACTTGATATAGAAAGATAATTATAATATTACAAAAGTGTTAACATTTTTACATGAATTTCATCCTTGGCTTCAGTGCTCACATGATAAAATACAATATTTGTGTTTTTTTTTTATTTAACCCCTTTAATGCCAGGTTATATAAAAAATCTGCACTGAGAAAAAAAACAAAAAAACTGTAAAAATGAAATCTTTTTTTGTGCTTTATGTCCAGAGGACTGGTTTTAGGGGTGAATTATCAGGGCTCTGGAGTGTCACAAATGAGCATATAAACATTTTTTGTTTACCTTATATTTTTTATTTAGCATCAGATTTTCAGAAAAAGTCACATTTTGGTCCCTAATGGATAAAATTTGCACAAACAAAACTTGATATAGAAAGATAA